>CAUYRT010037933.1:0-90094 GCA_963574885.1 Lepilemur ruficaudatus | reverse complement strand
CAACTAAATATATATAGAAAAAATTAGCCGGGCATGGTGGCGCATGCCTGTAGTCCCAGCTACTTGGGAGGCTGAGGCAGAAGGATCGCTTCAGCCCAGGAGTTTGAGGTTGCTGTGAGCTAGGCTGACGCCACGGCACTCACTCTAGCCTGGGCAACAAAGTGAGACTCTGTCTCAAAAAAAAAAAAAAAAAAAAGAAGATATACAAATGGCCAACAAGCACAGGAAAAGATACTCAACATCACCCATCATTAGGGAAAAGCAAACCAAAACCACAATGAGATACCACTTCATACCCATTAGGATGCCTACTATCAGAAAGAAAAAAAAACAGAAAATGACAATTATTGGTGAGGATGTGGAGAAATTGATAGGAATGTAAAATGACACAACCACTATGGAAAACAGTACAGTGGCTCCTTTAAAAAAATATACTCAAAAGAATTGAAAGCAGGATCTCAAAGAGATTTTACACGCATGTTCATTGCAGTGTTATTTATAATAGCCAAAATGTACAATAGAAGTAACCTAACTGTCCATCAATGGATGAATTGATAAACAAAATGTGGCATATACATGCAATGGAGTATTATTAGTCTTTAAGAGGAGGGAAATTCTGACACATGCTACAATGTGGATGAACCTTGAGGATATTATGGTAAGTGAAATAAGCCTCACAAAAAGATAAATACTCTTTTATTCCACTTATATGAGGTACCTAGAGTAGTCAAATTCATAAAGACAGAAAGTAGAATGATGGTTGCTAGGAGTTAGGGGAAATAGGGCATGGGGAGTTGTTATTTAATGGGTGTAGAGTTTCAGTTTTGCAAGACAAAAAGGGTTCTGGAGATTAGTTGCACACCAATGTGAATGTACTTAACACTACTGAACTGTACACTGAAAATGGTTAAGATGGTCAAGTTTACATGTCATGTATATTTCACTGGATTAAAAATTTTTTTAATGTATAATAAAAGCCATTCTTAGTTCATAGGCTGTACAGAAACAGGTGGCGGGCCAGATTTGGCCATCAGGTCATAGTTTGCCAGCCCTGGCTTCATTAGGTAGCAATTAAGTATCTCAATTTCCACACCCACATCTTAATGCATATAAACTCATTCATTGATTTTCCACGAATGACATATGGCATGCCATAAAGTAGACACAAATAAAGTACTATGGGATTTTAGAAGAGGAAAAGATTATATCTAGTTGGACAGATCAGTTGACTTTTGTGATTCTCTTAAGTGGGAGGCACATCTGAGCTAGCTTTCGAACAGGTAGTATTTAGATATGCGTAGGAGGACAGGGAAGGGCAACACAGACTGCAGAGTCAGCCCCAAAGAGAGAAGCACATGGGCAACAATCAGTATTTCAGTTTGAATGGAGCAACATGAGAAGTTGGAGATAAGAAATGTAATTTGGGGTCAGATGAAGAAATGCATTAAATGAAAAATCTGGCCTCCTGAAGAACAAAGGAAGGTTTTTGCACGGAGGGATGGATGACAAAACCTTTAATATATGGTAATACAACTTGTTTATTTGTGTACAAGTTAAACGAAGTGGGAAAATGGTGAAAGCAGGGAGACCGGCTAAGGGCCTACTATAACAGCAATGATAATGAAGGCTTATAACAGGATAACAACAGGTAAATTGGGAAGAAGTTAAGTGATTTAAGACACATTGTCAGTTGAAATTTATAGGATTTCGCCACTGGTTGGATGTGGGGGACAAAAGAGAGGAAAGATCAAAGGCAATGTTGAGATTTTTCATCTGGGAGGTAGGGAGATGATTGTGTTATTAACAAAAATACAAGAGAGAGGAGGAAGGTAAGTCAGGAGGAAAAATGTGAGTTCATTTGGACACACTAATTATGTGGCAAAGGAGGAAAGCACAAAAAAGTGTGGAATGAGTAGCCAGAAAGAGAGAGGTCAAGAGTATACATTGGGGAGTCAAACATAGAAGGAATACTTAGAGCAATGAATGTGGGTGGAACATAGAAAAGAAAGCCAAGAATAGACCTTTGTAGAATAACTACATGAAAGGGTAGGAAGAAAAGGATCCAGAGAATGAGCTAGAGACATGGTTCAGAAAGATGGGGAGGGAGGCCTAATATTTGTTGAGTGCCTACTACTGGGCTAAGGATATTAATTTTAAAATTAATTTTAATTTCTGAGCTAACTCTATGAGGTATGTACTATCCTTTCCTTCTTTGAGAGGTGAGAAAACTGAGGCTCAGAAAAGTTAAATAATGTGCCCCAAGTAACAGCACATGGCAGACTTGGGATTCTCACCTGAGTCCTTGGAAGGAAAACCAGGTGTGTATATGTCACTAAAGACAAAGGAGTAGAGAGTTTCAAAAATACTATAGTATTAGTGGTACTAAATGCATGAACAGATTAAGGAGAATAAACAATTAAAAAAAACACCTAAATGACTATTAGATTTGCTTACTAGGAAGTCACTGAGGATCTTTGAGAGAGTCATTTCCTCACCATGTTGGAAACTAAAACCATATTGCAATTGTTTAAAGAACGGGTGGGTGGTTTGAAAGTGGTAAACAGTGAACAAAAACCTTTTTTAGCCAAGAGCGTCAGGAAGAAAGACAGAGGAGAGTGTATGGGAACCCAGAAGGGATCGGGGAAGATTTTCTTGCTGTTTCTATTTCGGTTTTTTGTTTGGTTGGTTTGTTTCCCACTAGAGGAAAAAACACATTTTTTTCTGGACCCATTTTTAGGCAGAGGAAAGTAATCAAGTAGAGAGTTTGGAGATAAGAGAGAATAAGGATGACTCAGAGGCATATAACCAAAAAGGCCTAAGATGAAGTCAAATAACAGATTTGGATATTTACAAGCACTAAGCATAAGGAAATGTTTTACACAGAAAATCATGGCTTGGTTCAGACCACAAAAGAGTAATCTGTACTTTCCCAGAATGTTTTACTCAACAAAGCCTGTCTTTTAGCAGTTTATTATACGCCGCACAAACTGGTTCTATAAAGCAAGGCACGAGGCTGGAGGCTCCCACTCCAGTGTGACAGCACCATCTTGTCTTCACACCGCCTGTCACAGCTATCAACATTTTAACTAATGTCAGAGTTCTTCTTTTGCTAATGAGCTGCTACACGGAGAAAATTTCTCCTCTCAGTCCGCCAGCTCCCGTATAATGAGGTAGAGCGAAAGGCGTGATCCTCCGCTCAGAGCCCCTCTTTGCTTCAGACAACCATCACTGTTCTTTTTCCCTTTTGTCACAGACCCAAATTTAGTTGAGACACTTTTCGATGTTTTGCTTTGATGCAATAAAAAAATTCTCCTCTATCTAAAGATCATGCCTAAGGCTGATATTGGCCATGACCTAAGTGTTGCCTGCGTGAAGGCGTGGAGTGGCACTAGCCCCCCTTCCCAAATATGAGCATCTCCTCTCCCAGAGTGGTACCTTTTTAATATTTCTCTCTCTGTAATATCAAAAATCAAATGCAGGTAGTTCCCTAGTTTCCCTCACCTGTGCTTGTGGTTATGATGTCCTACCTGGAAACCACCTCTCCCCACCTCCACGAAGTTACCTCCTACTCTTTCTTTAAGAGTCGGTGATGACATCACCTTCTCCAGAAGATCTTCCCTGAATGCCCAGTCTTGGCTAAGTGTCCCTTCTCCAGGCTGCCATTCTATTTGTGTTTGCCTCTATCCTGGCAATCATATCATTATATTGAAAGGATTGGTTTTTGCATTTTTTTTCACAAACTATACATAATCTCTTTACATATGAAAAATTATCTTGTTTCTTTTATCCTCAATGCTTAGCACAGTGAACTGGATGTACCTCAGAAACAATTATAAGTCATAAACATGACGCAAACACATTTACTTACAATAATGAATGCCTGGCATCCCTTCATTAGCTAGCATTTCTTGACTTTTAAATTCCCAACTAGAGTAAATTCAGATGAAATAGCAGTTATCCTGGTTATACGAAATGAGAAAGACCTACTGTATTAGTCTTTCCCAATACGTGCTCTTTAGAACATGGGTCCTGTGATGTGGTCACAGGACCTTATGGTCCTACCTGTTTGGGAAATGCTTTACACTGTCCAAACACTCAGAGATTCACAGGCACATCAGATTTGAATGGCTCAGAGAAGTCATACAGTAAATAAATTTATTTTACTTTAATTCAGTGTTTCCAAAATTAATTGATTTGACCAATGAATTCCTATGGGGGGGGCATAGCACCTGTTAATATCCCACAAACTTAGTGTTCCTCAGAAAATACTTTGAGAAACACTGCATCACTCAAAAAAGCCATTCTAATAGAGTCATTCATATGCCACGGTGGAAAATTAGAGACAGATTCTTCTTGAGAGACTATTTGAGCTCCTCTAACTTGTTTCTTTAGCTATTGTTCCTAAAGATTATTTTTGAAATATACTTGTGGATTTGACTAAGGACATATGAAAGAATGGTTTCTTTAGAAGACAAAAACCTCAATTTCAGAGACGAAAACGTTTTTGTGGTTAAAGTTTCCTACCACCACATCCCAGGCATTGTCCAAGAGTTCTGAGAACCCTTGGAAAATAACCGTACTCTTAGCGAAGACTTTTACTCTCATTATTCATAATAAGACAAATAAAATAAAATTCATTCTTGGTGAGGTATTATAGATTTGGAGTATTGTCAGATGCATCCACTAGAGAACATCCATACTTTCCACAAAGAAACATTCTGCATGATACCAATCCCTGGCTCGTGAACACAAGAGCATGTACAGATATACACATATATACATGCCTTTACATGCTTATAAATTAGTTATCAAAATTAAAATACATACCTAATGGTGTTTAATTTGGCATATCCAAACACTTCATCTTTTTTTAAATCTAAAATTAGCATCTTCTCTTAAAAATCATTCTTGATATTATTCCAGCAGCTTCTGTGATGGCTCCTCATCAATGGAAGAGAAAGATTTCCAACAGGGGAGATATTTGAATCCAGAATGAATTAAAGTTAACACACTTCCTGAGGGTGTATGATAGCAAGATCCTGTATGACATCATGAGGATTACAGGATACTTGTCTTTTTTTTTTTTTTTTTTTTTTTTTTACCAGCAATGCATATAGGCTGAGGTCATTCTATGTATAATATAAATTTAAAATGTGGTACTGGCTCAGATTGTTCATTGAATGATGGCTGTGCTAATCAACATAACCACTTCTGAGCTAGAAAGAGATGGCATCAGAGCTTTATGGGCATTGTTTATTAACCCCTTCTGATTCAGTGCAAATAGTCTCAAAGACCTTCTCAAGACAATGGGGCAAGTTGACGAGCTCTGAGACAATTACGTATCATACTGACACCTAACTGCCTTAAGTTAAAATCATTTTCCAACCCTACAACAATGTCCTAGAATTCCTAATGACATCTTCGTCAGTAAATACAAATTCAACATAATTTTCAAGTGTCTTTCTGACCCATAAACTAGATTAAGCTGTTTATAACATCCTATCCATTCCATTTCATAAAACTCACCATTAATCCTAGTTGTTACTTTTTTCTTTGCTAGCATTTAATCTATGTGAAAATATGGATCTATCTCATTTACCAGTGTATTCTCATTGTCCCTCCCTATGCTTGACACACAGAAGATGTGAAATAAATCTTTGTGGAATAAATGAATATTTTTTATGTGTCAGTTGTTGCCTTCTTTCTTGAGTTAAACTGTGAGCCCCTTCAGAGGAGAGATTTCTGCCTACTTTGTCTTCTAATCAACCCTCACAGTGTATTTCATTGCATTGACATTTTAAAATTTCACATGTCTATGTTCTGTTTGCCTCCCTAGAATAACTTTCTTGAGGTCAGTGATTGTGCCTTATTCAACTTTTTGTTCCCATCATGTATGTCTGATGCTGAGAAGATGAATGGTTTTGAATGAATAAATGAAGAATGGATGGAGTGAAATTTACAGTCTAGTATGGTAGACAGACACAGATTAAATCTAATATGAAGACGAGTGCAACAATACCACTAGATTGTTAACAGAGGGCACCACTGAATGCTATAAAAGAAACCAAAAGTGCTAGGCAAGTAGTAGGATAGGTGAGGTTCAATTAGATTAGGCAGGTCTGAGAAGACTTCATGGAGAAGGTTTCAATCAAGCAAAAACCTTCAGGGTGAGTACAATTTCAACAAGCAAAGATGGTACAAAGGTGTTGAGACAGAAAAGAATAGAGCATTTGCGTGTGGAAGACAGGGGTTGGGGTGCGGGGAGGGAAACCGGAAGTTGTGGCTAAGCCATACTAGACAGGAATACGAAAAGAGGGGGAGAAGGGTGAGAGGTGTTCAGAGATACAGTAAGAAAGCAATGCTCTGGTGCAATTATTAAGGATTGTATGTATGTATTTATTTTGAGACAGAGCCTAGGTCCGTCTCCTGGGCTAAAGTGCAGCGGCATCACCATAGCTCATAGCAACCTCAAACTCCTGGACTCCAGCAATCTTCCTGCCTCAGCCTCCTGAGTAGCTGAGACTACAGGCAATGCGCCACCATGCCCAGCTAATTTTGCTATTTTTGTACAACAGGGTGTCGCTCTTGTTCAGGCTGGTCTTGAACTCCTGACCTCAAGCAGTCCTCCCGTCTCGGCCTCCCAAAGTGCTAGAATTACAGGCGTGAGTCACCCTGCCTGGCCAGGGCTTTAAATGCCAGTGGATTGAAGCTCCATCCTGGGAAGACAGGAACTGAGGTATGTAAGCATCTCCTGAGTCAGGGAACAGTGCAAGGCTGAGGCCACAGAAGGTCTCCCAAAGAGAACATAACTGCGCTCCCGAAGATAGAATTAACATCGGAATGATTCCTTAGAGAGCTCCAATTACTACACTTTTTCTCTTTCCCTTCCTCTCCACCTGCACACTGAAAGATCCAAGGGGAAGGGGAGAATTTGGATGAAGCAAAATGAAAGGTTATGTCCCCTTCTCCACCATTGGTCCCAGATCTTAGCTGAGGAGGGGAGATGCTTTGAATTAAACAAGAAACAGAGGTTTTGATTTATGTTGGACTGGAATTATTAATACTGAAAAAGAAGTTGTTCCATACCCCAAAAAGACAGAAAGCAATGGAATCTACCCAAAATATCAACAAGGGTGATGTCAATGACAGAAAAAAATAAAGTTATTTTCTCTAGATGGTTCCAGCCCATCTAATAAGCTATTAAATTATTTTGGGGTGAGTCATTTGGATTTTTTCCTGCTTGTGATAGTCAATAGGTTGTTTCTAAGGAAATAAAATGCTGTGACCTGATTTGTGTTTTAGAGACACTCTTATGACCATGTGTAGATGACTGAAAGAGCTCTGAGACAATTGCTACTGTATTGGGCTGAAAGAATGACACTTGCTACTGTATTGGGCTTCATAGACTTCAGCTACACCATGAAGTTTCCCCACACGGCAAAAGTGGGATGGGTTTGGGAAAAAGCAATATATTTTTCCCCTTCATACTGGTTCCCAAAAGAGAATAGGATGAAAAGTCCTTGTTAAACCATCATAAATACCCAGAAAAAAATATAAACCTGTCGACTGAATCTTAATAGACTCATGAGTGTATCTGCTCTAAGATGTGGAAATCCTACCTTTCAGACGTTAGTGTCTCTTTTTTTAATCATTTGTTTGTGCATCCTCAACACACTTTATACTTGAACAAATCTCTTGAGAAAATGGTTTAGCTGATACACATTGGCAAAGACCAGGTGAGTCCACAGGTTTATCTATCAAGTGACTCCCTGCACCCCAAGTCTTCTGTTCTCCACTTTAAGAGCCCCTTGTGTGCAGAACAGAGTAATGCAGATAGTAAGTAGGCTCTGGTCCTGTTCACCAGTGTTATGAAGATATAAAAATAAGACTTAGAAAATGCAATAGGGAATTTGATATATTTAGATGGTCACAAGCTGAATTTTGCTCGTCACTGCTATAAAGAGGTGAGGAAAAGCTTTTTAAAACACTGTTTTTAAGATGCAAGGTGTAGGGAGTTAAGATCATCCCTATAACTTGCTAAAACTGATTCTAACAATACACAGTGCCACTTGCGATCTGTTGGACTCTTATGCAACTCCACCATCACTGGCAATGAGAGCTGGGTCAGGACTGATGAACTTTCTTCCAAAACCTATATTTTCCCTTCACAAGCCCTCCAGGTCCCAGCAGCCCCAAGCCTCTTCCTCCAAACTAGAGCCATGTCAGCCTGGTGGTTAGAAACCACACTTAGTGGTCTCTTTTTTTTCTTTTTCCTTTTTTTTTTTACATCTGTTCATCAGTCCTCTCTTGGTCTGAATTACAGAATCTCTCCTTTTGGTCTTGCAACCTCAGTGTCAAATGAGAGAAATTTTTTGAATAATGGTATATAAACTATAATAAAACCATCCTAGACAGTACATTTAAGTCAAACCAATCAACTGCAGTGATGTAGGCACTTTTTACATTTCTGGGTCTCTGGAAATCATGCTTTCCATTCACAGCTACCAGTGGACAGTTCCAATGACAGAGTTCAAAAGATTCAAAGCAAGCACAACCTGAAACCACGATTCTGGATTTCGTTGCATTATTGTAAAATATTTTTTATATCACCATCACAAATAGCACTGCAACATGGAGAGAGAACATGGTAAGTATTGGTCCTCATTTCTGCCTGGTTTTCCGTTTGCTGCCTTGCTTCTAATGGATGACACCTGCATGCATCAGCATTGTCGTGAGTGAGGTGAAGTCAGAAGTGAGGCAGGCAAAGACGGGGAATTAGCAGGAACCACAGCCAAGGGCAGAATAGCTACACAAGACGAGAATACTGTATAGCGAGTTAACCTTCTATTTAAGCTTCATATAAGCTTCTTGCTTCATAACCAACACCAGCAATTGCCAGGCTTCCATAAACATCCCACTTCATCTGAGAATCCCTGGCACAGGTGCAAAACCTCAATTTGTCACACGCAGTCTGTGTTGAAATGACATAGCAGTAAACAGTCATTGATTTTTTTGTATCTCCCAATTAAAAAAGGAGATCATTATGAACATCTGCCTATAATCTCCTTGACTGTATATTTTGAAGAAAAATGAATTAATATCTGTGAGATGCTGAGAGCACAAGACAAAAAGGACTTTGTACATTTCATACTAACATTAGATAAAATACAACGTAACTACCAGATCCCAGACTCATTTCCTACGGTAGTGACCTTAACTTTTGCATGATGGCTATTTAACCTAGGAATCGAAGGAAATTTTATATTTTAGTAGTATCTTGATTAGTGATCATGAAAGTACATTTTTATTTTAAAAAATGCAAAAAAAATTCAACCAGATCAGGAAATCTTTATAACATATCATCCCTCCAAACAAATAAAAGCAGAGTTTTAAAAACTAGCACAACGGTATCACTGCAGAACGTGGCAATGTTGTGCTAGCCGGGCATTCACTTAAGGACTGACAGATCTCAAAGCATAGTCAGTGCTCAGTAAATCTCACTTCGCTTTCTGCGCTGTCCATCAACTCCTGTCTGATTTTCAGCCTAGTTTGGTTTTTGTTTCTTTCCTGAATATCAGAGCTGAGAGTACCAGGTGCTGTCCTAATTCCTGGAGATACAGTGATGAACCTGAGGGGCACTGTCCTCACCGTCACATGCTCGCATTTTAAGGGGGAAACAGACAACAAACATGTAATGAATAAAGATGACAACTTCAGGGTGTGACACCTGCTATGAAACTAACAGAAGAGGCCAGTGAGATAGCGGGGAAACGTCCTCTGAAGGGGTGACATCGGAACTGACCAGGAAGAAGGGGTTTGGACTCTCTAGTTTCCTGAAAAACCCTTGGTGCCTAGAACTGATAACTAGTAAATACCCATAAATATTTGCTGAGTGAATGAGAGAAAGAATCAAGGGAAGGATCCACAAATGTTAAAATGGGCACGAGGGCAGAGGGGCTGGCAAACGCAAGAACACGGACTTGGATGTTAGAGAAACAGCAGGAAGGCCAGCGTGGCTTCAGCATAGTGAACAAAGAAACAAACGGCAGGAGCTGACGTAGGAGAGAAAGGCAGGCGCCAGACTGAGTTTCTCGGTAGACACGAAGCCCCTAGGCTCATCAGCCCGGTCATTCACAAACCATGTCGTCAGAGGGTTCCCTCTGCAGATGGCTGACCTGAACTTGTTCCCAAATTCTCAGAGACTGTCCTCTCCTCTAGACAGGGTCTCCCACACATAGAGATTCTTTCAACTTCAGGGTCTTCATACAAGCTCTGGCATCTGCCTGAAACACGATCTTCCCAGGCGTATCTGACTGCCTCGCTCTCATCCCTCGACTTCTCCCCTGGGGAGGCCATGTCTTACACCTAACCCTAAACCCATCCCTCTCTGATAACCCCTCGCTGTACACATTGCTTTGCCTCTGTCACACTTGCCCCGTATTTTTAGCCTGTAAGATATTATTACCTGTCTCCCCACTGGACGGCAAGCACAGTGCGAGCAGGAGCTGTGTCTATTTGTTCATCACCACTGCACATGGCAGAAACTCGATAAATACTTCCTGGACGTATAAACTAACTCCAACCCTGACTTCAAATAAAAGGACTGGAGGAAACATGCTTAAGTTTTTCCTGTTTTTGGATTCAGTAACAGTTAACTACATAGTCTCTGACCTTACGATGACATTGTCTAGAATAAGGCAAAAGACAGCAAATGTGTTTTGGCTCTTTTCCTGACTTTGGGCAAATCATTTAACCTTGCATGTGCCTGGGGATGGGAGGGGTAAACAGCCTCGCCGCCCCCCCCAGGACAAGTTTTGGGGGCAGTGGGGAGAGGGAATACGGAGGGAAGCAGAGAGAAAGAAAAACCTAAAGTTCCCTGGGGTTTTTAGGTAGCATGTCCACTGTATCTCAAAATTATAACCACAAATTATGCAGGCTTATTTGTATCTAGAGGCCATTTTAGGGAGTTGGTTTTATTTTCTGTTTCAGAGCAAATCTAATAGAGCAAATGCATGTAAAGGACGGTGTCTTTAGTTGAGATAAAGGTCACTCCCACACAGAAGGACGCACTGACAACTTAATCATTGCTTATTGGGATAACAGTTTTTAATTAAATATTTAAAATTGAGAAGCAGGGATAGGGAAGCAGTTTACATGTGTATTTTTTCTCTGACATCAATACTGCCATTGATGAGCAGATCCAATTTAGTTTCACTCTGAGAGAGCAGACAATGGTCAGTTTTCCTCCAGCTGGCTTATTTTACAAGCATTAATGAACAATTAACCAACACTGGCACTCTTTCCATCTGTAATCCTGTAGTAGGATCGCTAATCTCTACCACTAGCAGCTAATGATGAAGGTCTCTTAAGCTTCACTTCTTATCTCAGCCAGTTCTTAATACTTGCATAAGTATGCTTGCGGAGGAGGGGGGCCCCCTACTGCTTTGCAACCTGAGAACAAAAGCCCAGAGACATTTCTGAAGGGGTTTCTGTTCAATAACACTTCTATGCTTATGTTTGCCTTCCTCCTACAACAAACACCAGTGATCAACAGAGGGCCCTGGAGGTCACGGAGGGCTCTGTGTTTCCATACTTCTAATACGTGTAAGAATGTATTCAGATGGTATTATACACACCCCCACTCCCAACTGCACAGGCAGACACCCTAAAGTGGGGAGAGAAATGTGGACTAAATAGAATCAAACAGTATTTTTCTCCATGAGTCAGCTTTGATTTGGTATTGAATAACACTGAGTTTGAAACCACATTGTCATTAAAAATGTATATATAAGAGGCAGATTTATCTAGAAAACCCCACACAGGATAGGTCTTCGTTTCTCTGAATTTAATGCAACTTATATTCAATTGTCTTTCTCTAGTGGGGCAGAAACCAATCCACCACTTCATTAGAACTCCTCTGTAGGGTCAAGATTTAAAGAAAATGCAGGGTCAAGATTAAAAAAAAAAAATTCCAACTGTAGAGTGGCACAACTGTAGGATAACAGCTTGGGCTGAAATGACAGAGTTTTCATTCAAAACTACTTTTGAGACTCTTACAACTTGCTGGGAAAGTTATTATTCCAGGGAAAAGTGTGCTCAGGACTTGATTCCGAGACTAAATTATTGGAGAAGGTTTTGCGAGCACAAATTCTGCGGGGCTTTGAGTATCGGGATGGCAGGAAGCAGCGGCACAGGCAGCAGAGCGGGCAGGGTCTGCACACAGGGCTTTGGCATCCGAACACTAAGAGACAGCAAGCAACAGCACATGCCCATCCGGTGCCAAGGCTTCGGACTTGGTACTTTGTACAGTTTTTGGTCCCCAGGAAGCTGTAGCATCTTATAAACAATATTGATCAGAAGCAGCAAAACTAATAGGGTGGTGTTGAAGGTGACATGGTCCTAAGAGACTAAGCACTGGGCCGTGTCTGAAAGGAGTGAGTCTGAAGACATCTACCATTCGAAAGAGGAGTGGGAGTAGGAGAGGGAAGACAGGTGGCAATCTGACACCAGCCACTCGTTGCTTGAGCTTTATCCTCCCAAAGGTTCTAACTACCCACATCACCTTCAATGTGCTACAATTTGGGGACCTGAAGATGGATGGTGCTCTTAAAAAATTTAATTAAGCGTTAAACTGTTCTGCAACATTTGCCCGAAATGAAGTAAACCTTTTCCAGAAATCGTCTCACTTTTTAATGTATCCATTTGGAAAGCTGGAACACTGCTCTTTTTCCTCTAACAGTCGGAGCTGCCTGCAGTGGAAAGAGGGCGTAGTGGACAGAGCCTTGGACTAGAGGTTTGGAAGTGGAGTCCTATTCACACACGGCCACTGACCCCTCGTGTGATCTCCTACAAGTCACTTAACCTCTCTGCCCTTCTGCTTCCTCGTTCATCCTGCGGAGACAATGCTACCTGCCCTCCCCCAGCCCCGTCTCTGCAGAGCTGTGAGAGCGAATGGGCCATGTCTGCAGAGCATTTGGATGCCATTCCTCGGTGCTGGGCTCCGACAGCGTAAAACACTGCGGAAGACCTGCGACGTGGTAACAGTGAAAATAAGGATGGATCGTGAGCTGGGGAAGACGGAAACCATGAACATTTGCCACTGAAAATTTCATAGTCCTCAGCTTTGAAAGTGAGTCGCAGTAACAGGATATTCACTTTATTTGCTCTTTATGAATTCTTGGACTGGTCTAATTAATTTACTCGTGCATATGGATAGGAGTAGTAAAGTTTAAAAGGGGGTGAATGAAGTTGTGATATCCTGCGAATCTCAGATTGTTGCTTATTAACCCCCAATTAGGAAGAATTAATTCAAGGTTATCTACCATTTTCACTCTCAGAAATGTTTTGTCTTTACTGTCCCATAAATAGACCATGCTTGTTTCTACAATACTCATCTTTCCACACTTCGCTTCCCACCTTCTCCCCTCTACCCATTTAAATCCCACTAATTTTTTTGCATTTCAATTAAAGTCTCACCCACCCCTCCCATCAATGAATCTATAACAGTCCCAGCCTATACATACAGACAGACATATTTATCTCATTTATCCTAGGATAATACTAGACAGGAAAAATGTTTAATAAACAGTTATGGCATGATGTGGTAAAAAGAACTCTACAGAGAAAGTCAGTTCCTTGAACACAACTATATTCTGCCTCAGGGCCTTTGCACATGCTATTGCTTATGCTCTGCACCTGCTCTCTCCACACTGCACCCTCACCCTGTCCCGTCGCCTCCTTTTGAATGGCCGGCTCTTTTCTGGCCTTCCAGTCTCATCATGAGGAAACCCTATTCACAGAGGCCTACACTGACCACCCAACATAAAGCAGCCCCTTAACGCCACTAGTCTTTCACATGTACTGTTCTTCCCTTCTTATTACCTGTTATCACAATGTGTGATTATGTATTTCTTTGTTTTTTATGCTATCATCTCTTCACTACTAGAGCATATGCACCTTTCTCCTTTAACACAGAGGCATAGGTTGCATTCACCACTGTCCAATAAATGGCTGTTGAATTAATTAATTAATGTTGTCACCTAATCTGTGAGCCACCGATATTGCCCAGCCCCTGTTTGGCTGCCCTCATTGTTCTCCCTGAGGTAAAAACAGTCTTTCTACCCCCACTAGGTAGAGGCAATGATATAAAATATAACCAAAATGTTTGTACCCTCATAATACCAAAAAAAAAAACAAAAAAAAAAAACAGTCTTTCTTTCTAGCAATGTTGCAACTCTTTCATCGAGCTCTCCCAAAAGGAGCCCAGCGTGTGTGATACGTCACACTGTACTTGCTGTGTTATGACTCTTTTATCAAACATACCATTTCTAATCCCCTCTTCTTTCAAATTTGGGACAAAGACCTACAGGCTCGGCGGAGAACAATGAAGTAAAACACATATTCTGTCCGAAGGATCCCGCCCCACAGGAAAGCAGCCAGTGTCCTGGGACAGAGCCCAGGCATTTCATTGTCCTGAGTCAGGGTCAGCCCCTAACCGCCCCCAGACCTTCCCTGAGAGACTGAAAGTTTCGGGGAAGTTACCTTGGTATGAGGGACTGATCGTAGTTTCAATCTAACTTTTTCCTGACTCCTTACCCATCTATTAGGTTTCCAGTAAATAGCATTCCCTTCACCTCATATTCCCCAAGATAAGCTTAAGGTTAGTGTCTGCTCTGGGACCGTGACACTTAGTAATATGTTAACAGCCCCACCTCACAAGGTTTCATCACCAAATGAAGTAAAAGAGGGGCCCAAGCCAATTAAGTGCTATACAAAGGCCAGATGTTACTACTATGACAACAAAGCACAAGCACTGTAGAAGCATCAGATATTCATGGTTCACAACTGCTGTGGGCTGCCAAACATAAGAAAGACTCATAAACAGGGTGAAGGGATTAGATAGGGCGTTTGGGCTCTCAGTAACAGAGAGCTCAACGAAAGGATGCTTAAATGTAAAAGAAAGTCCTGAAGTAGGGATGCTGCAGGGTTGGTTAATTTAGAGGATCAATTGTGCTATCAAGGACCCAGGTTTTTTTTTCTGCTCTGCCATGCTTAGCATGTTGACCAGCAATCCTCAAGGCCACAAGCCCAATATCCAGAAGTCCCCAGCAGATATTCTTTCTCATTTCATTGTCTAGAACTAGGTTAAATAAGCAATCCTAAACAAATCACTTGCTCGGAAATGGATTTATCATGACTGGCCTAGACCGATCAAGATAAACCTGACTGCAGCTGGGGACCAGCGCAACTTCGGCCAGGGGCCAGCGCATGGGGAGGGTGGATGCCTATGCAAAACCAGATGTGCAGAGGAGTATTTGGGATAGGCGGCCCCTTGGGCTTCACCTAGTGTCTAAATTTTCTACAATGAATGCACGTTACTTTGACAATCAGAAAGAAATTACTTGGAAAAAAATTGCAGGACATAAGTGTGTGAGTGACTGCAACTAGAAACATCTGCAAAGAAGTGTTTCTGTATCTTTCTTCAGTCTCACCATGAGCCTCAATCTACCTCAGTTCTCTGGCCACACTCACGTTCAAAGAAGGACATCAGCAGCTTAACCTCACTTAGCTGTTGGTTTACTGTGCACTGTACTACAGACAATACCAGCTTGAGAACATACCAGGCCTGGAATTGAAAAACAATCCATATTTTTAAGTCTGATATAGATGACTATGGGCCAGTGGCCTCTTGCTGTACCTTTCTTATGGTACACCTCATGTTGTTTTTTGAACTGTAGCTACCAGATTGCTACTAGATTATAGGTACTCTTAAAGTCAGAGTCCACAACTGAGTCATCTTTGTATTTGCTGAGGCATGTAGCACAATGCCTTGAACATAGTAGGTGCTCAGTAAATAACTTTTTAATTGAATACTTGAATATAAGTGGTCTACCAATTAATAGATTACTGTATTAATTAATAAACCAACTGATTTTTGAGTGTCCACATGCCCCAGGAACTGTACTAGGCTCTGTCTCAATATACACACACACACAAAATGAAGGCAAAGTATCCCTGCTTTCAAGAAACTTTCAACCTGATGGGGAAGGCAAAGCTTTTGCATGAGCCAAATAAGTGCTAAATTGTGTCATACTGATATAACTGAAACAGAAATTCAGAGAAGAGAAACACAAGCATAGCCTGGAATGCAAAGCAACTTTAACACAGCATCTGCTTTCTAACCACAGACCATGACCTCAAAGCCCACCCGCCAGCGTTCCTGCTACTCTCTCCCACCCCATCTGACATGTGCTCCTCCAGATCAATCCACTTGGTCAACTAATCCTTTGATCCCATATATTTAATCTTTCCTGCACTAGAAAAACTATAATTACCTACTAAAATTTAAAAATAAGCAGAACATATCTCTATATCTTTACTTATTTAAGACTATGAATCTAGCAGTGGTTCTTGGGAGAAGACTGGATAAATTCCAGATTATTCCAGGATTCAAATTTATTGTAACACAGACAAATCCCCTTCCCTTTTTCTTGAGAATTTCTCCTTATCCTACCCTTTCATTGATTTAGCTCACACCCCCCCATCAATTCCATAAATAGGAGATGTCCATCCAGACGGAGAAATAAAATATGTATATACATAATCAAAGTAAAGAAAGGAGGTGTTAATTGCCTTATGAGAGGTGCAGATGAAGTGCTATGAGATCGTTTCTAGCCTCGAGAGGTCAGGAAGAGCTCCATCAGCAAGACAGCACATGAGCTGGCCTTACGAGGTAGGTGGGGACATGTAGAAATGATGGGGAAAGAGCATTACCGAAGCCATAGAGAAAATCTTCAAAATTATATATACAAACACATCCACAGGAGCGTTAGAGTAGCTGGCCTTGGTAGGAAGATAGGGAGTTGAAGATAAAAATGTGAACTTGGATGGAACGTGGTGTATAGGACATCGGACTTAATTGGGGAATAACAGAGAGGCCATGAAGTTTTCCAAGACGGGGAAGTGCCTTGGTACCACCCAGTTTTCAGCTGCTAGAGCCGAATAAGAGGAATGCCTACCAAGTGAATCTTACCTAACAGCTTCCTTAATCCCGACGACTCAAAATAGGTGCATCCTCTAAGTACACCAACAAGGGGTACCTTTAATTTTTCTTTCCATTGTCTACCTTCCTTTAGAGAGGAGTTTTATTGCTTGTGCTATGGTAGTCCTGGAATGTTCCCACCCTGTCTTGGCTCTGTCGTGTCATCAACCTAAAAATAGATGCTAATTAACAAGGTTATTTCTAACTTACATTGTTAAAAGAGAGGAAAACAGTGATGAAACACATATAGAGTATCAAATTAACCAAGGAAAGAACCAAATTCTAGTTCAAAGTTCCCACCTCACAGATATTCAATTCACTAAATAGTCTTTTTTTCTAAATCAGATAGTCATTACCCAAATTTCCCATCCCTGATGTGATAATATAGTGTGATGAGACATGCCCCGACAGAACACAAATTGACTTTTGGAACCTAGTAGAGTGTGTGGATGGTACAGCAAATATCTCACTCTATTATCTGTTGTCTCTGAACCAACAGATTACATGGTTCACTGACTAGCTGAATAACTTTTAGACAGTTTGCTCATGTCTATTTACACATATTCCGCAGAAATATATTAACAACTGAGGAACAGTTGTAAAAATTATACAGGGAGATGGCTAGATGAGAGCAACAATCTCTCTGTGTACCTTTCTGTAGAGAAGACAAAAGTTTTACAAGGCAAAGGAATGGGGAAAAACATACCTATGCACATCTGTATGTTGCTGCTACTATAAAGTGTGAATTCTATATGGTAATATAGACAGTCAAAAAAAAGCATAGCATTTAACCTCCTGGAGACTACTCTCATCCATCTGGAATATTACTATAATATATATTTTTACAGTAATGGATTTAAGATTTATTTTGTGTTATGAAGTATCTTACTGGACAACTGTATTTTTTAATAAGAAAGCCACTGTCCATAATCATTCAATAATTATAGAAACAATAGAAGTTTCCTGATTTACTTTAAGTAATAAATATTTAATTTTAACTTTAATTTTAATCTTCTTTCCAAGCAAAATCTCATATAAAAGGTATTAACAGATATGAGAAGATTCTCATATCTACTAAAATAACACTGATCATTAAGTATTTCACTTTAAAAATTAACAGTAGTGGTAAAAGTTTCTAAGATAAATGTTGCTTATTACTATATAAAATTCCAAATTCAATTTAGATATGGAAATAGATGGTTGGATGGCATTGGGATTATGTTGCCCTAATTTCAGAGAAGGAGAAGGAAAGGCTCCATGGACCTAAGTTTGGGAAACACTGCATACTATATTTCTTTTCAAAGATTCAAACATATCACTCTCTTCCTCTTGAAGCACTGTCTTCTTTTAATTTACATGATGTTTCAGGTCCCCTGATTTTGCTTCTGTCGGGCAGCTCTTTCTCAGTATCCTCTGCAAGCCTATCTTCATCTAAAGGCTAGGAAATACTGGAGTTCTCCAAGGTTTAGTCATTGCTCTTTTCTTCGTATGCTGTCTCAGTAACTAACCTCATCCAACTCCATTGCTTTAGCTGTATCTGATGACTCCTAAATATGTATCTTTGGTTGGAGCTCCAGGCACATACACACATTTGACAGCTCTACTTGAATATCGTCTCCGATCCAACATGCCTAAAGTCCTCTTGTTAGGGAGGCATGAGGAGGGTGGAAGAAGAACAGAGGGCACTAGGAGATGCTATGTCTACTAGGAGGAACAAATTGACCAGAGGGGGCTTCCAAGAAAGAATAGATGCCTTGTCAAGGGGGTTTCCAAGGACTAAACAGGTGTTTGGTCTGCAGTAAGGGGTCTCCAAGAACTGACCCACCAGAAAGAAACAGAGAAATCGCAAATTGGAGATAGGATCAAGGCCACAAAGGGGGTCTTTGGAGCATGCGTACAAGCAAGGCGACAGTGTTCTCAAGTGACCTACCCTCATTAGCGTACTAAAAATCACACCCATCCACTCCATGACAGTTTACAAATGCCACGGCAACCCCTGGAAATTGTCTTACAAGGTTAAAATGGGGGAGGATGCACCATTCCAAGAACTCTCCACCCCTTTCCCAGAAAATTCATGAATATTCTGTCCCCAGCTTAACATGTTATTAGGGATTAGCATAAAGGACAGAACCTAACCCTGGGGTGATGCTGTTCCTTATTGGAGCGATCTGCTCTCTACTGACTTTGAGAGTGTACTATACTAGCTATACTATCTTTAAACTCAGGGTCATCTCCACTCAGGGAGATAGATCCAGTCTCTCTCTGGAACATACTTTCACTTTGCAATAAAGGCTGCCTACATGTGAATCGCTTTGTGCTTGTGATTGTTCCATCATCTTGCTCAGCCTGTGATTCTTCCAAGCACAGAGCCAAAGAAGCAGGAAAACACATGAACCTGACAGTCTGCGAAGCCCCAGTTCCAACCCCAGCCCTCCTTCAGTTCCCTGTCCCAGGGATGGCACCACCATCCTTCCAGCTGGACAAGCCAGAAGAATTCTGTATGTGTGTTTCACACCTCAATCTTCCTTTCATCCAGTATCCAATCTATCTCGTGCTACAGTATCAATCCACTCCTGGCCATTTCCACCACCGCTGCCCCTACCGTCTATCTCTCCTCAACGGATTTCTGCGGTAGCCTCATGGTTTCCCGCTACCCTTTTTAGCCCAATGCATTCCCCATAGTGTAGTAAACATAATATTTGTAAATGCAAATCTCCCACCTAAAACTCTTCAAAGGCTCCTGTTGCTCTTGGGATAGACTAAAACCCTTAACAAGATTGTGCCTGATTGTGCCCCTTTCTGCCCCACTTGCAGCTCCTGGCCAAGACTTCCTTCAGTTACTTAAACCTGGTGATTTAAGGCAATGCTCCCCCAGCCTTAGAAGCTTTGAATACACTGCTGTCTCCACCCAGTGTACTGTCCCACCCTGCTCAGTTATTTTCTTTACTTGTGCTTATCGCTAGGATGTTAACACAAGCAACACTTCCAAGAGGAAACACCCTGACCATGTCTCCCCTCCCCACTTTACCCAGGCCTCCGCAGACTGAGTCAGGGTTCCTTTGCTGCTTATGTGTTTTCTTCTTAAAACAGAAGTCAGAAATTTTATGTTCATTTGTGCTATTATTTGCCTAACCCCACCTTCATTTTTTTATAAGCCACATCAGTGAGAACCGAGTCCTTTTTCCTGACAAATACATCATCAGTCCCTAGCACCGCATCTGGCTTTTAGTGCACATGTGATAAATATTTACTGAATAAATACATAAAACACTAGGAGACGAGCCTAGAAAGATAACTTGGGCTAGTTTATGAATAAAATTGGATTTCTAGCTGGCGTTCTTCTTCTGCCATCTCCTTGTGCTCTTTGTTACTGTGATACAGTAGGTAACATACAGTACTATACTGTGCTATAGTAGGTAAGATATGGTACTATATCGTGATACGCTACTTAAGATATGATACTACGGTGTGACACAGTAGGTAAGACAGGGTATACTGTACCGTCAAAGAGTAAGATAGGGTGCTCTACTGTGATGTAGTAGGTAAGATAGTATACCATGACACAGTAGGTAAGATAAGGTATTTTACTGTGATACATTAGGTAAGACAGGGTACGTACTGTGATACAGCAGGTAAGATAGTGTAGGACACTGTGGTGTAGTAGGTAAGATGGGGTACTATAGTGACATACAGTAAGATAGGGTGCTGTACCATGATATAGTAGGTAAGAAAGTGTCTGTACAATTTATACATTTCCTCAAACACAGCCACACTTCCTACCTTTGTCTTTGCTGTTCCTCAGCCTTAACGCCTGATCTTTGCCAACCACAGCTCAAAATCTACTTCCTCCACTAAGATTTTTAGTTTTATGAATTCGAATTTGTTACATACATTTCTTGCTCCTCTGCCATACTATAAATTCATTGTGGGGTATTTTTAAGTCTTAAAGGGTATCTTCAATCCTTTTTAAGATGAATTTTATTCATCTTTGTACTCCCACAGTGCCTAATACACTGATGGGCACAGAAATGACCCTCTTAAGACCAGCTGAACTAAAGTAACTACTGAAATGAACTAAGTCCTGGATAATTGTGTCCAGGAAAGGAAAAGTCAGCAAACAGTATAGTGAAAACCCAGGACTCAAGAAGAGAAACCTGGGCACCATTTCATATTCCTTGAAGTTCCCAGGGCTAAAAGTTTATTTATTAAATGAGCCTCAATGTTACAAATTCCATGTCAAATGATACCAGCCTGTCCTGTTGATTTTCAGATTTCATAGTCAATATATTTCAAACCATTTCTAAAGTTCAATTATTATTTTTTGTGTCAAGGAGGATGTACTCAGAACCACAAATGAGAACGTTTTTGAGGACCCAATGAAATTCTACCAAAATTATGACTGAATGAGGTGCATTTCTGTATTACTAACCAAACCAACAACCAACCGGTGTCAAAACAGGATTATCATCCTAATGTTAACCCTTTGAAAGTTTCAAAACCACACATCCAGCTCATCTGTATCTCCCAGGGAGGATTCTGTGTTATTTGAATCAGACTTTCTTAAGCTTATTCTGACTTTCAAAAACTGGATTGCAAGCCAGCCTCTTGGAGATACTTTACTTAAATTAATGAACTAAAATGTCTGGTCTATTGTTTAAATGCCATCGGTCAATTTTGGGAAAGGAGGAAGTAGGATAACCAACAATTCCTAGCCATTCAGTTTCCCATCAAGGTCTAGCTAAATTAAACCTACAGATTAAAGCAAAGTTTTAATCTCGCTCCTCATATCATTCATAATTTAGATCATTTAGAGTACAGTCGCCCCGCACGCAGGCTCGCAGTTCAGGGCTTAAAAAAATATATATATAGTCAATAAAAGTCACTGTTGTTTATAATTCAGTTGCCTTAAGTTGTTCTTTGTTCAAAGGGACATAAACAAGTTACTATCAGGCAGAAATAAATGATTATACTTTAGACAAAAATATTTGATTTGTCCAAACTCATATCCACCCCAACTTCATGCCTATTTCATTTGGTGTCTGGTAATCTAGCATTCATAGCTATTTATTTCTTTGGGCTGAATACCAGTAAAATTTTTCTTCCTGTAAACAAAAATCATATGAATCCTGAATTTCAACTGAAAATTAGAATGATTTCCAACGTTTATCTCAACTCATTTAAATATTACTATCTGCTGCTGGCGTAGTTACTTACAGCCAAGTTTTAAAAGCAAAGTTCCAGGACTAATTACCTTTCCCTTTTGCTGCTCTCCTGCCAAAACTGCAGTCACTGAGGATAATCTTCAGAAGCTTGGCTTTGTTGCTAGAGCAACCAACCCAATTTTAAGCATTTTTCAATATCTTCTTTTGGAGTATTTTAAATAACAATAAGATACACCTGATGTAGTCCATGGTAACAAATGCTAAGCTCATTTTTACAATTCTGATCTAGATACAAGAAAATTACGGACCTAGTCTAGTGGGAGTTTGAAACAACATTCTTTGTGTGGAAACTGCATGGCATGTGCCACCTTCGGGCCAGTACCCATTTCCCCAGGGTGAGTGGTTGCAATCAAAAGGGAAAGACTGATGAGAAAATTCCTGCTTCTTCCAGCTCAGACCCTCCAGCCAGCTCAAGATTTAAATGCATCACAGAGACCAATTTTACAATGTCCTGTATTTCTGTTTACTTGTACTGATCGGGAGATGAACAGATTTGGAATCTCTCACTGAATGTTAAGAAACTAGAGCGCATGTATCTAAATACCCCCAGACTAACTAGTAATATCAAGCTCACTGCTACCATTAACTAGTTTTTAGTTATGTTTACTTAATTTTTCTATATTGCATTAAGAAGCCTGACATACATACTTATCAGAAATAGGATAGGTATTAATTCTAAATATTAACAAACACATTGTACATTAAACACAGAACCCCTACATAATTTGCAATTTCAATAATAGTCACCTTGTTTTGTTGCCTACCCACTTTCTACAAATCCTACAAGCATTTTAAAACAATGTCTAGAAAGACAGTTATCTGGGTGTGGCTGTGACCTCCACCGAGAAAGAGTAGAGGAGAGAAGGCTTTTGTGTTAATTGGTCAGCACAGGTATTTATCAGGTACCTACACAGTATTGGCAACACGAGAATAAAACACATTTCTGCCTCAAGTGGCTAATAATAATGTAATGATCTGGGGTGGGACCATTGAATAAAATAGAGGAAAAAATGTTTATTAGGCTTTGGCGAAAAGGAGGAAAAGAGGTTTATGTTATCAATAGTCCCTTATAAAGATACACAATCTGTGAGAAGTTAACGAACCAGCATGGCTACCACTTGCATACACTCCTACAACAAAGACAATTTTCTTTACTAAAACCATTTTTACAAGGCAAGCAGACACATGTACCAACTTTTGATGCCTGGAATGTGAGACAAAGTATTCTGAGATTATTAATACTACATTATGATCACTAGAAAACTATTCATTAGTTTTACATGTTCACTGAATAAGTTTACATTTACTTGAAGCCCAATGGGTGAGTTAAATATTCTCTTCCAGGAGGCTCTTAAATTGTGTGTTTCCTTGATTCTTCCTTTAAGGACATTCTGGTTTTTGAGATGCAAATTGCATCTACCCTCAGTGACTGGCAATGATGATTGTAAAAGCGCTATGGATTCATTAAAGACAACATACACTTATTTTTTAGTGGTAGTTTTTAAATGCATAGCTCTCAAATGCTTCTCCCTAGGATAATTCAGTTTCTCTCAACATGAAGTTTGGCCTCTGCCACTTTTTCTCTTCTTACCTTCTGTGGATATTTGCTCATACGTTCCCCTCACCTAAGAGACCTTTTTACTTTCCTCTAAAATAAAATGGAAAATCTGTACTTAATGCCAAGCTCAGTTTAATAAAAATATTGTAAAATTCTACCTTTTTGCAAAACCTATTCCTGAGAAACCATTCCACAATGATCTTTCCCCCTTAGAGATCCTTCAGCGTGTGGTAAGATTCATTCTGTTTTGTCATTTAGCAGTTTCACCCAAGGATATGTCTTGTCTCTAACTAAATGCCACCTTCTAAAGGAAAAAGATCCTCTTTATTTCATTTATACCTGAATTGCCTACGATATGTTTGAGAACAGATTAGGTATATTATAAGTGTTATTTGAGAAGATAAAAATAAAGATGAAAGTCTTTGTGAAGTGTGACATCTGTACTTAGATTACTTTTATATTTGTGGTTTATTTTTTTAATCTTGATATTTTCAGATAAGACTTTTACATAATCAAATGGTGAATTGATCATTCATTAGATATTATTAAACAACTACTATGGGTCCAACACTATGCTAGGTGCTACAAATAATATAAAATTATAAATAATGCATGATTCCTATCCTCAAGGTGCTTATAATCTAGAAGTGTCTAACAGCAGGTTTTGCTACTATAAGATTCAAGCAGGTACATGTTAGTGGAATGATTAAACATCTTGGCAGCCTCAGAAATGTATAATCCAGGTTTTAAAATAGAACAGTTCAGGATGTTGAATACCTAATTATTCAAATATAAAATTAACTTTTAAATACCGTGAAAATGTCAAGTAATTAAATAGTAAACACTTTTTAGAGTAAAGCTTATAAAACAAAACAAAAATCCATGAATTTTCGTTCATCTTTACCTTCTGTGTGTGTCTTTCAGATCACCACCAGTTCTATCGCTTAAGCCAAAGAAAAGAAATAAACAAAAACAAAAATATATAAAACCCTTCATAATCTAGCTCCTCGATTCTGATCTCACTGCTGTGCTCTGAATTTAGATCCTCATCATCTCTCACCTGAATTTATAGTTTCTTAATTGGCGTGCCTATCTCCAGTCTCAGCAGTACAACTAGAGTTTCTAAAAAAGACAGAGAAAGCCATGCTGTTCTCTTCCTTTGAAGTCTTCAGGGCACTGCCTTGCCTGACCCACTGCGTGGCATACAAGACCCTTCACATCCCGGCTCCTGTTGTTACATCTTCCATTCCCCGTCCCTACACTCCGTCTCCAGCCCAGATGCAAGAAACTTGCTGGCGTACTCACTTCTTAATCATTGATTAGTTCACTTATTCTGTCAAAAATCACTTACCAGGCACTTGTGCAGATCCTTTTGCTAAGCGCTGAGAATACAGGCAAGCTCATGGTCTAGAGGCAGGGACATGCAGGTTGTCGACTGAGAGAGAAGCCACCAAGCAGCAGCTACCATTGCTGGACTGGGTTAGCTTGCTTGCTTACCTGGAAATTCAGACATTTTATTGCTCAAACAGACAGCCAAACACGGTCAGCATGGTGTCAGCCCCTGCACAGACGTAGTCCCGCAGGATGGCACTGAGCTGGGGGACCAGACAGATGGCAGGGGTGATGGGTGACTGCCATGGAGGAGCCAACTGTGCACTACAGGCAAGTAGTGTGGCAGACTTTCACAGAGGCCTGTAGCTGTGCTTTAGGGGCAGGGGCCAGAAAGGTGGAAGGTCCTGCGCTCTGCTCTCCTAAAACCAGAAAGACAAATGAGGACCCGCCCCATGGCAGTCTCCCACCAGGTAAGAGAAACTGCCCTGTGGTGGCTCCTGCCCACGCTCATCTCCCATCACTCAAAGAGGAATCACAGGGCACCCTGCCAGACTCAAGCCTATATGAAAATATGCAAGGTCACCAGGGTGCCATGACTGAGCCATTCTTTACACAAATAAAGAGAATTGCAGTGCAACATGTGTGATAACAGAAAAATGCTCAGAACACTATAGGAACACATAGGAGGGGTCTGGCATCGTGACGCAATATGCCTTCTCACATGCTTCATCTGCCTAAATATTTCTACCCTACAAAGACTCGTCCAACTTGAGCCAAGGAACAAAAGCTCCAACCACCTTTGGCTGCCTTCTCCCAGCATTCCAGGCTGAGTAACTTGCTCTTTCCTCTGTCTGTCCATATCCCATAGTTCATTGCGTGCGGTAAACCAGTCATTCATTTATAGGCCAGGCTCTGCCTGAGGCACTGCAGTGAACAAAACAGGGAAGGAGCCTTCCCCCAGGGGCTTACCTTTGTCCTGTTCTGTTCTGTCCCTTCTATTCATAGCCTCACTCCAACTCTAAAACTCATGAAATGGTCTAACAGCCAGGAGCCATGAAAGGCCAGGAACATCCACTTCCTTTCTTAAGTTAGGTTTAAGTTATAGTAGGAGAAACAAATCTATAGTGTGATTTTCACTTATAAAACAACGTAATAAAATCTTGCAAAACTTCTTTTGGCCATATAGCTCATAAGAAAAAAATATTACACTGATGAAAATTGTGTTTATAATTCTCATATCAAAGGCTTTAAAGTTTAAGATACAAAAGGCTTGTTCAATTCAACTTGTGGCTTAAATTTCAAAAAAGAAAAAAAAAAGACAGCATTGGAAAAGTTTTCCTCCAAAATTTATAATATTATCAGACATAACCAAGTGTTTCCAATTACCTTTCCCCTCTCTTATTGTAGTGACTTTTAACTCCTCAATCTAAATTTTGGAGAAAGGGGGCTTTTTCATAAATTAACTTTTGCTCAAAAGATTTTTTTTTCCTCCTAATTAGCAACATCAACTTAACCACCTGGTAAACTTCTTCATGCCAACATCTAAACCTACTGAAATAAGTCAGATGTCAATTCTTTAAAGATTAGAATTTCTTCTTAATAGATGTTTGTAACTATATGAAAGCAAATTTCTGATAGAACTGTGTGATCGAGTGTTCTCCTGGTTAGAACATCTATCCCCAGCCTAGTGCTCCACTGAGCTGTGCATAGAATATTAGGGAATATATTTTATCTCCCTGAGGATAAGGGCTGTGTCTGCCATGCTCACCACTGAAACCCAAAGTCTAGCACATAGTACAATGGCAGTGATGAGAAGAATGGGCTCTAAAGCTAGAAGTCCTGTGCTTAAATCCTGACTCACAAACTGTGAAATTTGAGAGCAGGTTTATTTGAAATCTCAAAGCCTCTGTTTCTCTTTGTAAAATGGGGATAATAAGACTGTTTTAGGGATTAAATAAAGTGCTCAGCAGGGTATGTGGTACAAAGAATAAATGTTAGCTATTATTAAATTCTCGATAAACATTTGTTGACTGAATGACCCTCAAAGAATGACTAAGTACCATAACTCTCATCTTGTATCCTGCTATTGTACCATTTCCAACTGTTGGTTCCTTCTCCTCCTCTGTCTTTAGGCTTATCCTTCAGTCTGTCTCCTCATTCCTCTTCTGCCTGCTATTTCCTAGATATTAGCTAAGCTTCTCACCTCCCAGTATTTCTCTTCTTTGGACTGACAGATTGATAACCAACCCCCCATCATCACCACCCACTCCAGCTTTGAAACAGGAGTGCATACACACAGACACCATCTTGACCACAGGGTACAGCCAATCTCTGTGAACTCTGGCCCCATTCTTGACCAGTTCTGAAGACTGTCATTAATAATGGCCCCAACTTGGAAAATATAACAAAATACATGCAAGATAAAAAGGACAGAGGTATTGTATTTTGAGGATGATAAAAAGATATAAAGAAAACAGTGATGGGAGACTTTGACTATAAGGACATTTGCTGAAAGTCCTTTCAACTGAAAAGCAAAAATTCCGTAAGTTCTTAGCTCACCTTGTTGACAACTTCCTATT
The DNA here is from genome assembly GCA_963574885.1 of Lepilemur ruficaudatus. NCBI lineage: Eukaryota > Metazoa > Chordata > Mammalia > Primates > Lepilemuridae > Lepilemur > Lepilemur ruficaudatus. Next base: position 62,362 of record CAUYRT010037933.1, on the reverse strand, counting down.
TCAGAACACAGAGCTAGTAACAAGTGAAACAGTTCATCTAAATAGAATTGGGATCCACAAGAATGGAGTGATAAAGTTCAATTAGAGCCCATAATAAAGAAAGGGAGGAAGACTTGACAAAACACCCCAAATACTCCATGTTTTAAGAGGGTAGATATGTTCTAAGAGGGTAGATATGTGATTCCACTGCATGATCCCCAGAGCGGGTAATTTGGAAACTGTAAAAACAAGGCTAATACAAGAGAATTGGAAAGATTTCCAAAGTGAGCCCCTCATCCCAATAAGAAAAAAATGAGAAGAAGGTCATGGGGATATTTGTTGGTTCCCTCTCCAACATCCATTCCATCCTTCCCATGACAACGACATCTTTGTTTTCAATTGTGGAATTCATCTCTTTTCTCTTCTGTAGATTGGTGAACTAAGACTCCCAAATGCCAAAGTGAGCCCTTCCTAGTCCCCTGGGCACACAGATTTGTTTACAGGTAGGCACTAACCCAATTAGAAGCAATAAGACATAAAAAGTTGTTTTCTAAGATTTCTGTCTAAGAAAATCTTCTTTATCCTTCCACAAAGATATCAGAGGAAACTTTTTCTTTCCTCTATATAAATAACTACATGAAAAGGAAGATACAGAGTCAGAATTTAGTGGAAACCATATTCCAACTATAAAGGTGAAGCTTTCTTGAGACTTGAGAATAGCATGAAGGAAATAGAACCAAGATGTAAAGAGAAAGAAATTAAGTCTTAGTTTTAAGCTGCACCTGAAGCTATACCAATACATGTTACTTACATAAGCAAATAAATTTCCTTATTGTTTAAATAAATTTGAGTTGCGCTGCTTGTTTCTTGCAAAATAAGAAGTCCTTGTGGATATAGGCCATACGAGCTGCATAGGAATCTTTGTGGTGAAGTCAGATTTTTAAAAGATAGGGGGGAAAGACACATAGGGATGAAGACAAGAATGGATCTTTTTAGTAAAAATGGTATTAAAAACTTAAATGCCTAAAGAGAAGCTTGGAAAATGATCATGTTAACAAAATAACCTTTTATAGTTATGTTTAGAACAACAAGAAGAAATAGGCTACAGTTTACTGTCCATAAATATCAAAGAGGAAATAAAATCCTTGATTTTGACAGTCTTCAAAGTGGCTATTATAAATACATTCAAAGAATTTAAAATAGCTGCGCTCACAAAATTAAAGTAAAACATAATAACAATGACTTAACAAATACAGAATCTCAATAGAGAAGTAGAAACTATAAAAAAGAAACAAATAAAAATTCTAGAGTTGAAAAGTATAATAATTAAAATGAAAAATTCTTTAAATAAGCTCAGTAGCAGATTTGAAATGGCAGAAGAAAGAATCAGTAAACTCAAAGATAGATCAATAGAAACTAAACAATCCAAAGAACTTCTCTGTTCAGAGATTAAAGAAAAATGGACAGAATCTCAGAGATTTGTGAAATAACATCAAGCTGATCAACATATGTGTAATGGGAGGTCTAGAAAGAGAGAAGAAGACAGAAAAGTATGTGAAGAAATAACACCTAAAAAATCTCCAGATTTCTAGGAAAACATTAATCAATGTATTTAAGGAACTCAACAAGTTCCAAACAGGAAGAATACAAAGAGATATACACCTAGAGACATCATATTCAAACTACTGAAAATCAAAGACAATAAGAAAATCTTAAAAGCAATAAAACAAAAACTTATTATGTACAAGGGATCAACAATTCAATTATAGCACACTTCTCATTAGAAACAATGTAGACCAGAAAGCATTAGAATAACATATTCAAATTCCTGAAATGGAAAAAAATTCAACCAAGAATTTTATAGCCAATGAAACTATCCTTCAAAATGATAACAAAATAAAGAGATTCCAAGGTAAATAAAACTGAGAGAATTTATTGCTAGCAGATCTACCCTATAAGAAATACTAAAAGAAGCTTTTCAGGCTGAAAAGAAATAGCAACAGAGAGTAAATAAAATAACAAAAAGAAGGGAAATATTAAGTATCAGAGAAGAAATTAATAAAATAGGAAAGAGAAGAAACCAATGAAACCAAAATTTGGTTCTTTGAAAAAAGCCAACAAAATTGATAAACCTTTAGCTAGACTGACCAGAAAAATAAGACAGAGGACACAAATTACTAAAATCAGGAATGAACAAGGGGAGAACAATACAGACATCACAGAAACAAAAGGATTATAGGAGAACAACTTTATTCCAACAAATTAGGTAAACTAGATGAAATAGACAAATTGCTAGAAGAATATAAATTACCACAACTGTCTTGAGAAGAAATAGGATGTCTTAATCCACATATATCAAACAAAGAACATGATTAAGAAATTTAAAAATCTTCACTCACCTCCCCTCCATGCAAAAGTCCAGAAGACTTCACTGGTTAAATTCTAAAACCATTTATGGAAGAAATAATATCAACCCTTTCAGAAAATAGATAAGGAACATTTCAACTTGTTTTATGAGGCTAATATTACCCTAATACCAAAGCCAGACAAAGACATCACAAGAAAAATGAACACAGACCAATATCCCTCATGAATATAGATGCAAAATTCTTCAGAAAATATTAGCACATCAAATCCAGCCACACATAAAAAAGGTTATACACTATGACCAAGTAGAAGAAGAATTCTTCTAAGAAAGCGTTTCAGATCCAAAGATCAATTAATATAATACATCATATTAATAAAGAACAAAAAACACATTATCAATGTGTGTTAACACATGATTAATAAAGAACAAAAAACACATGATTATTTAAATTGACTCAGAAAAAGTATTTGACAAAACTCAACCCCCATTCATGACTAAAAATGAAAAAACAAAACTTTAAACAAACTATAATAGAATACTTCCATAACCCTACAAAAGGAATCTATGAAATGCTTACAGGTAAATCACACTTAATAGTGAAAGAATTAATGCTTTCCTCCCTAAGATCAGGAAATAGGCAAAATGTTTACTCTCTCCATTTCTATTTAAAATGGTACTGAATGATGTGATTTTTGTATAGAAAATCCTAAGGAACTTATTTTAAAGATCTACTTGAAATAACCAGCAAGTTTTTCAAGATCACAGGGTATGAGAACAATAAACAAAAATAAGTATGTCCTATATAACAGCTAGTCATAATTTAAAACTTAAGAAAACAATTTCCTTCACAACAGCATCAAAAAGAATAAAATATTTAGGAATATATTTAACCAAAGAAGTGGAACTTCTGAAAACTAAAAAATATTGCTCAAAGAAATTTTAATAGGTCTAAACAAATGAAGAGGTATACCATTTTCATGGATTAGAATACTCAATATTGCTGAGATGGTAATTCTCTCCAAATTAATATATAAATTAATGTAATCCCAATCTAAATCCTAATAGGAACTTTTGTAGAAATTGATGATCTTAATTTAGAAAGAAGTACAAAGAACAAAGATCAGACATGACAACTCTGAACAAGCAGAACGAAGTTAGAGGACTTATACTATCTGATTTCAAAACTTCTTATAAAGTTACAATAATCAAGACAATGTGATAGTGGCATAATGATAGACATACAGATCAACAGAAAAGAATAGAGTCCAGATATAGACCTTCACATCTATGGTGAACAAGACTATTCAATAGGGAAGGGATAGCCTTTTCAAAAAATAGTGCTAGAACAATTGGCTATCCATATGCAAAAAAGAACTTGTATCTTTTTGAAAACAAAAAGGAGGAGAAGGAAGAGACATAGAACTTACACTTTAACCTCACAACATACACAAAAATTTAAAATGGATTGCAGATCTAAATATAAGAATTGAAACTAAAACTTCATAAAGAAAATATAGAACACATTTTTGTGACTTGAGGTAGGCAAAGCTTTCATAAATATAATACTAAAAGCAAAATCCATTCAAGAAAAATTGATAAATTAGACATTATCAAAATTAAAAACTTTTGCTCTCCCAAGAGCACCATTAATGAAATGAAAATTCAAGGTACAGATGAGCAGATAATATTTGCAAATAAAGAACTTTCACCTGGAATATATAAAGAACTCTAACAACTCAATAACCACAAGACAAAAATAATCCACGTTAAAATGGGAAAAAGATTTGAATAGACTTTTCACTAAAGGATATACACAACAAATAAACACACGAAAAGATGTTCAAAATCATTAGTCATTAGGCAAATACCAATTAAAACCACAATGAGATACCACTACACATCTATTAGAATGGCTATAGTCAAAAAGTGTGACATTGCCAAATGTTAGCAAGGATGTGAAGAAACTGGAACCCCATACTTTGCTAACTGGGAATATAAAATGGTACGGCTACTTTGGAAAACAATTTGGCAGGGTTTTTTTTTTAAGTTAAACATAAATCTACTATAGGATCCAGCAATTCCATTCCTCAGCGTCTACCAAAGAGAAATTGAAATGTATATGCACATAAAGCTTTCTACATGAATGTCCACAGTAGCATTATTTATAATAGACAAAAACTAGAAACAACTCAAATGTCCAGCAAAATTGGGGAATGGATAAACAAAATGTGGTACATCCATGGAATGGAATACTACTCAATAATGAAAAGGAATGAACTCTACTGTTAAATGTAAGAACATGGATGAACCTCAAAAACATTATGCTGAGTTAAATAAACATGATATATCACATCAACAGAATGAAGGACAAAAATCATATGATCACCCCAATTGACAAAGAAAAAGCATTTGATAAAACTCATATCCTTTTATAACAATTCTCAACAAATTAGGCATAGTAAGAACATACCTCAACATAATAACGTCCTTACATTACAAACCCACAGTTAACATCACACTGAATTGTAAAAAGTTGGAAGCCTTTCCTCTAAGAACTGGAACTAAACAAGGATATCCACTTTTATCACTCCTATTCAACATAGTACTGGAAGTCCTAGCCAAAGCAATCAAGCAAGAGAAAGAAGTAAAAGGCATCCAAATTGAAAAGAGGAAGCCAAATTGTCCCTTTTTGCAGATGACATGATCTTATATTTACCCAAAGCTATCTATAAATTCAATGCAATCCCTATCAAAATACCAATGACATTTTTAACAGAATTCAAAAAAACAATCCTAAAATTCATATGCAACCAAAAAACAGCCCAAATAACCAAAGCAAAAAGAATAAAGTCGGAGGTATCACATTACCAGACTTCAAAATATATTGCAGGACTATAATAACCAACACAACATGGTACTGGTACAGAAACAGACACATAGACTAATGGAATAGAATAGAGAACCCAGAAATAAGTCTATGGATGTAGAGGCAACTAATTTTTGACAAAGGTGCTAAGAACACACAATGGGAAAAGAACATCTTTTCAATAAATAGTGCTGGGAAAACTAAATATCTATATGCTGAAGAATAAAACTAGGCCCCTATTTCTCACCATATAAAAAATTCAACTCAAGATGGATTAAAGACTTAAATGTAAGACCTGAAACTATAAAACTACTAGTAGAAAACTTAGGGGAAACATTTCAGGACATTGATTTGGGTGAAGACTTTATAGCTAAGATCCCAAAAGCACACATAACAAAAACAAAAATACAAAAATGGGACTGTATTAAACTAAAAACTTCTGCACAACAAAAGAAACATTCAGCAGAGTGAAGAAACAAACTGTTGAATGAGAGAAAATATTTGCAAAGTACTTATCCAACAAGGGACTAATATATAAGGAACTCAAATAACAGAAAAAAAAATCCCATTAAAAAGTGGGCAAAGAATCTGAATAGACATTTCTCAAAAGAAGACATACAAATGGCCGTTCTGTATATGAAAAAATGCTCAATATCACTAATCATCAGGGAAATGCAAATCAAAACAAAGAGGTATCATCTTACTCCGGTTAGAATGGTTATTATCAAAAAAACCAAAAAATAACAGATGCTGGTGAAGATGTGGAGAAAAGGAAACTCATATACATTGTTGGTGGAAATGTAAATTAATACAGCCATTATGGGAAAGAGTATGGCGATTTCTCAAAAAAGTAAAAATAGAACTACCGTATGATCCAGCAATTCCACTACCGGCTATTTATCCAAGGGAAAAGAAATCTGTTTATCAAAGGGATAAACAGGCACTCCCATGTTTACTGAAGCACTATTCACAATAGCAAAGACATGGAATCAACCTACGTGTCCATCAATGAACAAATGCATAAAGAAAATGTGGTATATATACACGATGGAATACTATTCAGTCATAAAAAAGAATGAAATCATGTCCTTTGTGGCGACATGAATAAAACTGGAGGTCATGATGTCAAGTGAAATAAGCCAGGCACAGAAAGACAAATGTCACCTGTTCTCACGCATTCGTGGGAGCTAAAAATAAAGGTGGATCTCATGGAATCAGAGAGTAGAATGTTAATTAAGAAGGCTGGGAAGGGTGTAGGTGTGTATGGGAGTTGGGGAGATGAAGAGAGGTTGGTTAATGGCTACAAAAATGCAGTCAGATAGAAGGAATAAGTTCCAAAGTTTGCTGGCAGAGTAGGGTGACTGTAGTTAACAACAACGCATTGTATATTTCAAAATAGCTAGAGGAGATGACTTGAAATGTTCCCAGCACATAGAAAAGATAAATGTTCCAGGTGACGGATATCATAAGTATCCTGACTTGGTCATTATACATTGTATGTATGTAACAAAATATCACATGTACCCCATAAATATGCCAAATATTACATACCAATAAAAAAATTTTAAACCATTATACTGAGCGGGAAAAAAAACCAGACACAAATGACTATACAAGAGTGGAAACAGCCAGAGGTAGGGAAAAGGATTTAACTGAACAAGGCAGCTGTCAGAATCAGTAAGACCTCAGTTAGTGCCCTTTGAAATCAGCACAGACTCATTCCCAGGGAACGGAGTTCCTGGAGATAACATTGGCAGGGCAATGGTGAAGAGCTCAAATTAAGATTGAGAAAATGCAGCAGGCTAGAATTATCCATCCATTTAATGACTGTGATGGTGATAAGCTGCCATTTATGGAGTGCCGATTCTGACAAGCAGTGATTCTCCAAATCCCTTTACCAATGTCAAAGCATTTATCTCTCACAACAACCATAAATGGTAGGTCTTAAGTTGCCTCCTCTATAAAATAGAAATGATAAAATCACAGAGGTGAAATGACTTTCCCAGAGTCATGCAACAAGCAAATGGCAGAAACAGGATTCAAACCCAGCTCTGTTTGCCGCTCAAGACCTTGCTTTTACCCACTACACATACTTCCCCACTCCACAAACATTTGCAGAGTGCCTGCTGTCTGAAAATCAATGAACTTAAGGACACTATTGAAGCCAGGACCGCTGCCCTTATTGTGGAGAGCATAAGACAGGTGCACAAACAGCTGTTTAGGAAAATTCTGAGGACTCCACACATTCAGTCCATAATGCCCCACAGTCCAGCTTCCTTTCTCACTCCATGCCTACTAGGAACCCTCGCTTCAGGATTTAATCTCTCTTCTCCCTAAGAAGACAAGAAGTGTCTAAGAAGTTCACCCAATTCCAGCATTCAAGGAGGAAAACTCATCACAGCGACAGTGTCGAGGGAGTGGAGGGATGGCTGAATCTAGGTGCTGTTAGCTACTTCCTAAACAATGTTAAGTTGGAGGAAAGTGGAGTTTGAGTTGGCAGACCTAACAGTGTTTCAGAGGGAGGAAAACATGGGCATATTAAAGCTTACAGCATTAAAACTCACATCCTGTCTACATAAGTAGGATAAGGAACAAATCCAACAGGCTCTGATTACCAGGAGATGGTAGTGCAACAGTCTCATGCGCATTCTGATTGAAAATTCAGCTGCATAACCTTCCATGAACTGTTTATCTTATGTACTTATTTAACTAACATTCAAACTGACAAGACTCCTATTTCTGGGCCTTCTTTTTATACTTTCATGTACGAATGATCAGATGAAGCTCAGATACCACAAACTTTGCATGTTTTTGATTTTGCACATAAACTGAAGGTTAGAATTCTAGGCTGTGTCCTCAGTCATTCAATTTTTTTTAGATCTTTGAACATGACTTCAAACCCTGCCAAAACACAACCCAAATACAGACTTGCTTCTGTGTCTGTACAAATACGTAAAAGAAATGGGTATGTCAACTTCCAATGGATACCAGCCTAATTGAAGCTTTAACTACTGTCAGGGAACAAAGGCAGCCAGAGCTAACTAAGTCTGCTTTGTTCAAGGGTAAGAAGACATTCAGAAAGACGAGGAATGAAAAAGTGCAGGCAGCACAATGGAAATCAACCAAAAACTTCACTGGCCACTGCAATCCACACCAAATTTCTCCCTGTTCCGATCTCCTACTGCACTTACTCAACTACATTAAATTTTTAATTATATACACTGCATAAAAAGTGTTAATTTTTTGTTTCATGTGCATCAGTCTTACAAATAATTTTATACGAATATGATATTTTATCACATTCTTACGCACTATCTCATTTCATCTCCATAATGGCCCATTGAGGTAGATACATCATTTAGAACTCTCTCCATTTCACAGATGAAGGCATTGAGGCTGGAGATTTTACTCATGCAACAGTATTCATTAAGTAGAGAGCTGAGAACCTAAAGCCGTCTTAGGTCCCAGATCTGTTGCTCTTTCCCTGATAGCACACCACCTTAATTTGGGAGCAGAGAACATCTGCCTTTCCTTATAACACAGAGCTGCAGAAATGCTCAATAAACACTTGTGCACAAGACTCCTACCTCCACTCGTCCGTAGGTAAAGCAATCTGTTGCATAGAAAGTACTCTGTTTTAATTTTGGCATTTAAGTCCATTAGACCTCAAAAGCAATGTGAGTTGGGAGAAAGCAGAATCTTTCAGCTTTCTGCACTCCAGTGACTCTTCAGAATTCTTTAAACCTTCAGAGAATATACTGTCACAACTGTCCGTGTGTCAGGCTCAACCCATACCTTCCCCTGCCGTCTGCTTGCACAGGTTGATGGACCACTAACTGCTGACAATCCATCAAGGGTAGGAAACCCAAAGTCCAATAGAGGCACTATGATTTTCACATAATTGATATATTTAGCTCCTGTTCCCCCATTTTTCCACAACCCTTCTTAGACCCAGCTATTTTGTCTCTACATACCAATCTTTCTCTCTCGAATGTTTTTCCTCCTGCTGGGTCACTCTGGAAATATTGTAATAGGTGTTATAACAGCTTTTTTCCATTATATTTCACCAAAACAAAAAAGACATATAGTTACTGAGAACAACACACAATCAATTTGGCTGGAATAGTGTTTACTGGCCACTGGTCTGACTCATACACTCTTACTCCATCCAAAAAGCCAAAATTATTAAATTTTATAAAAACAAGATCAAAAGTTGTGGGTTATTAGGGACAATTCTGTCAGATTCTGAGAACTCATGTCACAAGGCCAGCATCACAGTTGCGCAGCATCGAAAACAGAAAACAGTACCTGAGGTATGTAATATTCAAAGCTTGCTCTTTTTGCTGTCCAGTTCGGTGCCCTGGTTGCCCAAAGCGGTGCCTTACCAGGTGGGTGATACCTTACATTTTACTAATAAGTCTCCTTCCCTCATCCATAGCCTCCAACAAAACCTATCTGTTCTGGATCCTGCCCACTCAAGGAATTGCTCTCTGCTACCTAAGTTGAAAAAATGCCAAGGCATTTTCATGTAATAATACAAGGTATACACAGGTTAAGTTATTCCCCATTTTAGGTACATGTGCATTTTAAACAAAGTTTTCTAAAATCTATACCTTAACTCAAAGGCATGGATTTAAAGGTGAGAAGTTCAGACAACAGGGCAGAGGAGCCTCTGATCACATGAAGCTTTCAAGACTCTTCTGTCCTCACTGGCCGTAAGCTCCAAATTATTTGAATACTAATTAATAAGCACTGGCCAATGCTTGTTCACCAAAGCAAGTGACTGTAGGTCAGATGGGTAGCCAGATCACTTTTCCTCTGAGTATTTTTTTGTTAAAGTCAAAGTGGACAAATTTAGTATAAATCACTGGGCATGTATTGGGTACCTTCTTCGTGCTGGCCTGGGCTCCATGCTGAGAGTACACTCTTGAGGGGCAGCCCCTGCCCTCAGAGATCAATGTTTTGAACTAATCACTCATCCAATTCACTTAAAAAGCCTGTAAGTCTTTTTAGAGTTAGCATATTATTTGGGTTCTTTATTAAAATTCTTAAAAACATACTCCATTGCCACCATCAATTTACTTTAGAATCCCTTAATTCAATGAAGTTAATAAACTCACACATATTTTGAGTGATAAACTTAACCCCAAGGGATCATGTGTGGCAAAACTTAATCCCGAAAGATAGCAGGCATAGCTGATAATGCGCACAAGTTTATACCATCATTTCCCTGAGCAGCCCTTAAAAGCTAGATTTCCATGCTACCCAAACCAGATAAGTAGAAATACCTTGTCAACTATTAAAGGGTTTTGTTTTGATCCTGCTGGCTTTCACTTCTTTTCAATAGTATCCAAAATTTCTGTGGTCTAGTCCCCACTGCCTGTAGGCCAAGAACTGCAGTCCCATAGTGTCCAATAGGTACTCGACATTCTTAGCTACCCATGTCAATGAGTCCATGAAGATTCTTTATAAATGTCTACGTATTCTCCTACAGTCCTCCTTTGCAATATTATTTCTTTTTACTTTTCCTTTCCCAGTGCTCAACTCTGCCTTTCTTTCTCACAATCAAACACCATCTTGCCATCCTATCTGGACCTCAGGACTGCTTTCCACATGCCCAGAAGTAAGTCTATAAGGCCAAGCCTGATATTACAGAACACCTCCCGAGGGTTCCATCCCAGCTTCACGTAGTTCTCAAACCAGTCAGGGAATTCGGAAGCACTTTTGTTAGATATTTGTTCCCCGCCTCCTCCAAAGATGTTCACTGTTTCAGACCTCAATGACCATTATGTACCACTGATGCTAACATCTGTTACTGGCAACTTAGAATTTTTAGAAAACAAAATAAAACCGGATAGAATACAATGTCCTAGACACAAGAGAACAGACATACAAAGATATTTTTGTATTGTTGGGGTAACAAAGGCTGAGGTGGAGTGGACATTGTTAGAGCAGAGCAGTGGCCTCCAAACAGAAGTGTTTTCTGAGTTCCAAGTGAACAACCACTGCAGGCCACTGCCTGGCATGAGTTGTTTACATTAGTCATTCTCAGCCTGTCATTCTGTTTTAGCTTGGTCATATGGAGTAACCTGAAGGAGTAAACAAACAGGGGAATAACCAACCCCCTCAACAAACCACTCCAACATAGTTCTAGGAGATACTACCCCATTAGCATGTCATCCACACCTTAAATAATCCAGCAATTTCCTATTCCTATGTAAAGTACTTGAAAAAAAATATCATAGTATTAATTGTTTACACTGTCAATGCCATAGTATGTTTTAAGCAACAGAGGAGCCAGACAAAAATATCAACCTTTTCGCCGGGCACAGTGGCTCACGCCTGTAATCCTAGCACTCTGGCAGGCCGAGGCAGGTGGATTGCTCAAGGTCAGGAGTTCGAGGCCAGCCTGAGCAAGAGCGAGACTCCGTCTCTACTAAAAATAGAAAGAAATTAATTGGACAACTAAAAATATATAGAAAAATTAGCCGGGCATGGTGGCACATGCCTGTAGTCCCAGCTGCTTGGGAGGCTGAGGCAGAAGGATCACTTGAGCCCAGGAGTTTGAGGTTGCTGTGAGGTAGGCTGACGCCACGGCACTCATTCCTGGCCTAGGCAACAGAGTGAGAATCTGTCTCAAAAAAAAAAAAAAAAAAAATCAACCTTTTCAAGCTACAGCAATGTCATTAGTTTAACATTCTCAAACATTCAGGAAGAATGATCAAATGACTCATTTTATTATCGAAGCACATGTTTTAAGTTTCTAGCTGCATTAAGCACTAGGCTAATGTTATCACAAGTAAATTGCATGGGCCCAATGACTGCCTCCCAGGAACTTAGAATCTCCAGTCAACACACTGTATAGACAGAAAGCTCCAAGATGGAGACATTAGCGCACTATAGAAATATCAAGTAAAGCAAGTCATTTATTAAAGCATTTTAGAGATGGAACTAGGAAAAGTGGATTATTGAGATTGAGGTCAAAGATAATAACCTTGAAAGAATTTTCTTTGAGAACTGGAAAGCAGAAAAAGCAGCCGAACTTGGTCCCTCTTGTTCTTTCTATGGGGACTGAGGCAGGAGTGGGAGAGAGGGCTGTGAGCAGTGAGCACTCCTGGATTAGGGAAGTGCTTTCACTGGGAAGTGGGATTTGAAAAGATGCAGAAAATGGTGTGGGCAAGGCATTTGGCTAGGCTGGAAAGAAAAAGATGTTGCAGGTGTGTTCATTCAAAATCCATGTACTTACTCATTCAAAACCACTGGGTACATTGAGAAATACAGAGGTGAACCAGAATAATGATTTGGGTGCACACAAACAGAAACAGTCTCCAGTATCCCTATACTGTACTATTAAATTACCCCATATTCATTCATTGAACAAATGTTATTTGAGTTCCTACTCTATGCTAGGCGTTGGCTAAGTATCATGGAAGAAAAAAAATGAATAAAATAAGAACCTGCTCTCAGGAGCTTACTAGGAGCAGTAATAATGACAACACTTATTACTACGGTACACAGTAGACAGAGCTAAATGCCTTAAGGAGATAAAATGAAGTCTTATGAAACTTCAAAGAGTTCTCATACTTAGCTAACTCAAATCCTATCTTCTCTAGGAATTACGGATATCTCCTTTGCATTTATTATGCACTTTGTTCATTTGGAACTTATCTTTTACAGCTTTGTATTAGTAGGTAGGGGAGTTCATTATATGTCTTATCTTCCCAAACAGATTATCATACTTCCCAGTAATTCACACACCACCACCAAAATACTGAGCACAATGCAGTGTGCATAGTAGGTTCTCAACCAATACTTGTTGGAAGGGATAGAGCTCTTTAAATTTGTAATAGGCCTGGCGTGGTGGCTCACACCTGTAATCCTAGCACTCTGGGAGGCGAGGCAGGCGGATCGTTTGAGCTCAGGAGTTTGAGACCAGCCTGAGCAAGAGTGAGACCCCGTCTCTACTGCAAATAGAAAGAAATTAATTGGCCAACTAACATATATAGAAAAAATTAGGCAGGCATGGTGGTGCATGCCTGTAGTCCCAGCTACTTGGGAGGCTGAGGCAGAAGGATCGCTTGAGCCCAGGAGTTTGAGGTTGCTGTGAGCTAGGCTGACACCACGGCACTCTAGCCCGGGCAACAGAGTGAGAAACTGTCTCAAAAAAAAAAAAATTAAAAAATAAATAAATAAATAAACTTGTAATAGTCTCTGTTGTGATGGTTTTGCTTTTTTTCCCTACCTCCTATGAGACTGTGACTGCCTTGAGGGCAGGAACGAGGTCTTATTGGTCTTTGTAACCCCCCAAAGCCCATAGTCTGGTACACAGTCAGTGTTCAGTAAATGTTCTCTGAGTGAATAAATGTTTAATGGGAAACTTTCTTCATAATGCTACTTTACATGGGTATAGAGATTTACAGTTTTCAAATTGCTCTAAAATACACAATCTCCTTTAATCCTCTCAAAGAACCATGGAGCTGCCACTGAGACGACCATTGCACAGACAATGGAACAATGCTTGTGGAAGGCCAGTCATCAAGCCACTGAGACACATAGCTGGGACTCGCCAGGTGTGTCAGGCTCCGCATTGAGTGCTCCTTCCACTCTACCACAGAAATGACTGAATCTCATGGTAGAGTAACTTGGTTTGGCCTTTGGCTCTCAGTCATAGTTTCGTATCATGATACAATAACTATCAGGTGACATGCAAAGTTCCTTTCTTCTTCAACGTCATGCCATGGCAACCTGGCAACTTGAGACCACTGATTCAAGCCCAGTTGATCTTGGTTGCATCAAATGGCTGATCTTGGTTTGGATTATAGACTGGAGCAGCACGAGCTACCTTTATGAAAGAAAATCAGAGGAAATCAAACGATTCATAGTAGGAAAGAAAATCTTACACAAATCTGATGAGGTAAACACCAAGTTTGCGTGTGACCTGGCTAGCACAACAAGCAGGCCTTCTAGGTCCAGAATGGAGTCCATATCAAGACTGAACATGGCAGAATCTGGAAAAGGTCCACAAATTGACACAGGCTTTTAAGATATACATACTAATGGGTTCTCCAGGCTTTTAAAAACCACCAGTGAGTTCCCAAATTCATCTGGTATAATAAATAAACTCTGGGATTTTCACCCAAATTCAAAACTCAGCCATCCTAACCCTTCTGTAGCCGTCAATAGACATACGCTGCTTTTTAATGCACTCCTTGTACTCGCCTTGTCTCCTGTCAGCAGCCAGAAGTTGGGCTTTTTTTATATCAGAAATAAGATTCAAAGAGCCTGCCCTGCAGCAATCCCATACTGCACTTCTTTGTCAGAATCCTAATGACGAATTCTAAATACATAAGAGACCATCTCCAGCTGTAAAAGTGAAGAGCTTCCGGGGGCCTGTTGAGTTCCCTGACCCCAGACCTATTTTTATATTTTGATCTTGGGGACCGTGCCTCATGACTTTCAGAACCCTCAAGTTATCCCCGGGGTTACAGAGCACTAGCTTAACCAGTCATAGCAAGACTTAAAACAGGGCAGCCAGGATCAAAGTGGCCAACAAACCAGTGCATTAGCCACCGGACCAGCCCCCGAGAGAACCGCATTAAGCTGCATCGTGCAAGTGGTTAAATTCTTCTCATGAAAAACCTCTACACTCGAGCCTTTTAGTTGCATACATCTGAATAACCTTTGAACAGCTACTCCCATTCTGTTATAAAATGTAAGAATGGCAGTTTACCGTTTTGATTGAAGTTATAGAGAAAACAACACAATATGAATTTTTTTTTTAATTTGAAGCCGCCTAAACCCCCAAGTCCAGCGTTACTTGCTCTACACTTTCCTCGGGATGATATTAAAGGAACTTTCCCCTATTCAAACAGAGAGCATGGGTGAGAGAATGTTAAAAAGAAAAAAAAAAAAGAAAAGAGAAGAAAAAACCCCGAAGAGTCTGGATTAAGAATAACATAGCACGGAGAGGTTTTGTCAATGAACTGACACTTCATTTTTCCTTCCATTGTCTGCCTCCCCCAAGAGCAGGAGACTAGCAACTGGGATGATCACATGAAGGCGGGAAAAACACAACTGTCAGGCTCCGAGGACAAAGCCTACTCTTAACAATACCATTCCTTAAATCCAGACATTAGAGCCGAAGGAATGAGAAAAAAGCAGCTCACTCACGGATAGCTTACTGAGGATACTGCAGAAGATTATGCTAATCTTCACTTCATTGTCCTCCGCAAAATGTTTTCATATCAAGCCTTTTATCTGGGGAAGAAGAGATGCCCAACCTCTCAACTCAGTAACAGCCAGCACTTTCTGTGTGGTTTCTGCGTAATTAACACCAGCACTAGACCTTTTCATTTGTGCTACTCAAGCTTAGGGCCTTTTGAGGGTGTCCACAGGGGAGCGGCCCTCACCCTTTGCCTGTGGCCCGGGAGCCAGAGCTTATGCTTAGATCTGCGTGCCATCTGTTAATGGCAGAGGGAACAAAACTTAAGCTAACTTTTCCTTGACTGCCAGAGAATGCAAGAGACCCAACCCACCAGCACGAGATGAGCTAATTTTTACTTAAAAAAAAAAAAATCTAACTGAGGAATTCAGGCCAACTGCCTCGTTTTCCATATCAGATTTTTGCCTCATTATAACTAGTTTTCATTCAGGACTTAAAGGGCATGAAAGCCCGAGCTTAGGTGGTAACTTGAATGGACCAAAGGGACTTTTTTTTTTTTTTTAAGGATTGAGCTTCAGCATCCGCCTCATTTTATTTCAGAATTGTGTCACAGACGAGCCACATACAAGCTCCTGGCTGCCAAGAGGCGATAGGCAGCCCCCACGGGAACATCAGATTTAAGGCTGAATTTTCCTCTCTAATCGATTTCCCTGGCTTTTGTTGGCTCGGGTCAAACTCACATGAATATCATAAAAGCCAATCTTCATAATGATGAAAGTCACATGGAAGTGTCACAGCGAGGCTGCAGCCCATAATGTTTTTGTTTGTCATAATTGTTGGTGTGAGAATTTAGTCATTAGGAGTCTCCCAACACCATTTAAAAGGAAAGATTAATTGTATATAAAAACACATTTCCTTCAGACGGATTCCGCTACTCCAGAAGTAAAGAACTATTGCCAACCTTTTCACTTGATCTCTGAAAAACTTTGATTAGACTTATTAGGCAATTCACTTCTACCCAGAACCTGGTTTCAAATCTGCTTCAAACTAACTCTATGTCCCTGGTGGTCTAGCGGTTAGGATTCGGCGCTCTCTCTCAAACTAACTCTGTGATCTTCCGAGGTCTGGGGGGGGGCGGGGGCGGTAGGAAGTCAGGTAAGCTCAGATCCTTCACTGGTGTAATAGGATCTCATGAGATCATAGGTTCCCAAACTGAGGCCATATAAATCTCTACGAATTTCCTCCAAATAGATTACTATTCCTGAACTATTTGCATTTATTTTATAGCCTAATGGAAACCAAACTCATGGGTAAAATCTTTCAAATCTTTCAAAGTGTGGATACCATAGAGATAAAATAATAAAGAGGTCTTGACTGATGAAAATTTGGGAACCACAAAATCAGAGGCTCTTTAAGATGTCTCGGAGTTTTATAATTCTCTGATGTAATCAGTCTCAGATGAGGTGGTGTTCTTGGAAGGAACCTCATGATTTGGTGCCCCAAATGTGGTTAGTATGTATTGTTTGATAATGTTGTCTTCTCAATGAATTTTAGTGAATTAATTTAAACAAATGAGTTAGTAGAGTTTCAACTAATTGGGAAAGGCGTTGTATGAACCAGCACTGTTTGCCTCCAAGACATACTACCAGCTCTGATGCCACTGTCCTTAAGTAAGTCCTGCTCAATTGAATGAGCTTGTTTTAAGGCAGCAATTATGCACCATGCAGGCATTGGGTAAATGTGTGTGTGTGTCCCTTACAGCAATGGTGGCACTAAGTCGATGCCAGAGGGCTGGCTCTCTATCCATGTTGACAGTTCTGATGTGGGATGTACACTCGTGATGCCAAATGTTCTATCTTTTACAAATGGGCCTTTCCTGCTTTTTGTTTATTTATTACTATCTAGTAAAGAAGAATCACTATTTAATGCCATCATGGACTCCTATTAAAAGGTATTAGAGGAAAGGTAGGTGAAAGAAAAAAAGAGAAAGGTTGTAAGGAATATATTGAATTCACTTCCATCAAAATGCTGGAGATTTTGGTAGATTATATTTTGAACATCAGAAATTTACAAATCCAATGTGTAATTATAACACATCTCTTTGTAATCACATTATAAACAAGAACATAATTTTAAAAATCTCTCAACCCTAGGTAAATCCCATAGAAGATTTTCTCTTGAGATTTTCCTTTTAGGAAGATGAGATGATGACAAAGGACTGAATAAAAGTATTAATGTATTTTTATATGAAAAATATTATTATATATCTCATATATATCAAATTTTATATAGTATCTAACCTTATAGCTTGCCGAGAAAATACTGTCATCGTATGTATCACTTATATATCAGACTTTCTACAGTATTTAACTGTATAACTTGCTGGTGCTCTAACAAATTAAAAAGACATTGTCCGATCATCTAAATTTACTAAAGTGAACTTGTAGGTTGTCACAGTATAAGATGGGGGATCCTCTAAAGTTAGAATACTCTTTTGCAAATAAAGCTTCTAAATGCAAGAGGCCACCTGCTTCATCCAGCAACCACACTCTTTGGTGAAATTAAACTATTCCAGAGCAGTTCAATCTTGGAAAAACTGCATAGCTGTGAAAACACCATTTACTAACTACCGAGAGTTTTACTTGGTATAAGCTGTTTAGACTACACGAAATCTGCAATGCACTGTTAGATCTTTACAAATTTCATGAAATCTTTTTCGGATATCCAAAAAATCCTGAACTGCTTGAATCTATTGTATCCCAGCACTGGGGACTGACCCATAATCTCTTTCCCAGCCAGGAGACCAAATCTGTACCCAACCTTGTCACTGATTCCGGCAGCTGCTTAAATTCACCAGAGGGGATGGCAGCAATCCTACTTCTGAAAGAACACCACAAGGGCTTACGTTCACGATGCCTTGAAGAGAGCCTGAAAGGAAGGTCAAAGGTGAAGAAAAGATAAAGTGCCAAACAAGGAGATCAGTAACATAGGGTCTTCTTGACGAAATCCTAATGTCTGATTCTTCAGGATGCAAGCATCATAACTTCATTTCAAAAAAGCCTCGGTTTTGTTGGTGTTTGTGCGTGCATGTGTGTCTGTGGATTTGTGTGTGTGTGTACAATGTGGGTTTTGTTTTGTTTTTCGGTCGGATCACTGTGCATCTAAAAGCCTTATTCAGTTGTCCTTGTCCCAAGTACTTTGTCTTACACAGGCCGCATTACTCTTGTAAACAGAGGCTGCATCAAAGTGAAAGCCGAGAGAGTCACATCAGTGGATTAAGGCCTTCTGCATGATAAAGTAGCTACCTAGGGGGGGATAAACTTAATATGTGAAAGAATGTTATTGAGGGGAATAAAGTACCAAAACTCTGTCATTCTCTTCGTAATGTCCTAATCTAATGCCTGACACTGGGGCCTTAGGCCAGGGTTAGTGTTAATCAACGAAATACCCATCTGTGTTCCCTGTCCTTATCGCTATTTAAAACTAGCCTAAACTCAATTATTGTCCCTTAGAGACCAAGATGGGATATTAAGTGGATTGAAAGGAATTGTGTCCCACAAAGAAATCCCAGTTTTAAGATGCAGAGGTGTCAACATCGCTAACTAAATTTCAGCGACACAGAGATTGAATGCTAATTCTTAGAACATGAAAAAGTTGCATAGATGACATCTGGCTAAAAATCCTTATTTGAAAACCGCCAAATTCTGGCAAACAGAGAAATCAATCCAGAGCACATTATGCTCTTCAGAATAAAATACACTGTTTTAGTCTCCTGTATCATTTATAATACAATAAACATACAAGGGTGATACTAAGTTCAAACAAGGATTCAGATTTTAAGCCAAATAAGAGATCAACATTCTTGAATTCGTAATAATTGCTAGAATCATAATGACAATTGGAAGCATATATAATTTATCTCTTGAATAACTGGAAGGTATCATACCAAACTATCTATTCGTGATTAAATTAAAAGTATTTTCATAAGAGGAAGGGGGAAAGGAAGAGAGGGTGAGACAGAGGCACGATCTTATTGCTCAGGGATATTCGTAATTGCTTTATTAATACTTTAGTATAAAGTGGAAGCGTTTCCATTTTTATTCTTCTCTACTTTGCTCTGTATCCAAGTTTCTGGCAGATTTCTTTTAGAACAAAGCAAATTCTCTAAAACATGGCATGGCATGGTTGGTCACATCATATGCATTAAACATCCCTTTGAGAAGTTGTGAAATAAACAGAAAAACAGTTCTTTAATGTGTAAAAAAGTTAGTCTAAAACTGTGTGAATGTGTTTTTACTATACTTCTTGAGACTACATATATGTTTAAATGCAAATGGATTTATATGACACCATTTCATAATTTAATAACAAAGTTATAATTAAGAAGTTTTTCTGGCAAATTGTTTAGTAAAAAAGCAGCATTCACAATGCAAGCATCTTATGCTTATAACTCTAAAAATATGTGCATACAAGGAAAAAGACTGCAAGAGAATATTTTAAAAATAAAATCTGTGATAACTGATTCTTCATGTTTAAAAATCTATCATATACACAACACATGTTTTATTTAAAATATGTTGCATTCTTTAAAATTGTGGTAAAATACGCATAACATAAAGCTTACCATCTTCACCCTTTTTAAGTGCACAATTCAATACTGTTAAGTACATTCATATTGCTGTGCAAAAAATATCCAGAACTCTTGTCATCTTGCAAAACTGAAACTCAACACCCATCCATCAATTCTCTATTTTCCCCTCCACCCAGACTCTGGCAACCACCGTTCTACTTTCTATCTATGAATGACTACTCTAGGTACCTGATGTGGGTGGAATTATATGGCCTATTTGTCCTTCTGTGACTGGACTACTTCACTTAGCATAATGACCTCAAGGTTCATCCACGTTATAGCATATAACAGGATTTCCTTCCTTTTTAAGGCTAATAATATTCCACTGTCTGTATATACCACATTTTGCTTATCCATTTATCTGTCAATAGACACTTGGTTTGCTTCCAAGTGAATAAGAAAAAAGTTGTTGTTTTGAAAAATTAATCTATCAAGAGCTAGAAGAAAATACGTAGTATAAAATACCAAAGTTACAAAAAGAGAAGATCCTAAGCTTAAAACACTGAAAGAAATCACAAAGTAAAAACTGTTTGATTTAACAATATATAAACTGTCTGATTTAACTACATATAAATTATTCAAAAGAATTAAAATTGAAAGGCAATCCCTAGCAAACTAAGAAAACTATTTATAGCAAGTATTATATAAAAAGGGCTAATACCTTATTCATTGATGTGAAAGAACTATCACTTTCTGTAGAACACAGGGAGATAATTTTTCAGATTTCTAATCGTAGCCAGTCTGACGGGCTCCAGAAGATTTCTGTAGACTGTTGCTAAGCTGAGGATGGGGAAGAGGAAGGAGTCAAGTAAAGAGGGCAAACATCCTGGGCACAGCTAGGAGAATTTGTGTATTGGCACAATTTACCTTCGCACCAAACTCACCCATTTTGTATAACATGGGGGCCCAGAAAGTACTGATAATGATAATGCATACTTTGATGATGTAAAGTCAACATAACATGACCAGATTTGCAAATTTCCAGATAACCGTCTTCAATCACTGACACTACTCTAGATGGCAAAACAAAGGAGACACATGGCTAAACTCAGCAGCCTATATTGGGTAACAAAAGAATTCTTGCTGTATACTTCTATTATTTTCAGACACTTATGGAATGTAATTATTAGAGATTATTTCATATAGAACATTTTAGATTGTTTCTAAAATGTCAGTTGATAATATTTACTGAATACTCGTTACATATAAAAGGTGGTATTACCACTTCAGTCTTCATTTCCCACTTCTGTGGGGAATGAGTCCCACTTCATCACTACAATAATAATTCTTTATAGTAGTCAGAAATTTTATATTCTTTTCAAAAAAGTGACGTACATTATCTAAACTGAAAGTCATATTCATAGGATTCCAGGAGTTTACTGAGAGTTTGGCAATCTAGGAACAAGAATTCAGAGTTGCAAAATACAAATTGTTTGGTTTCATGCAGTTTTCAATTAAGTAACATGAAGCCAAGACAAAAGAATCCCTTAAGAGGAAAAACTATGAAATCTAAAATTATAAGTTTTAAAAATTTTTATAGGTGACCAAAGATGAAAGTGATATTGAAAAATTTAGCTATTTTTTGAGGTGACAGCAGATTAAGTTCAAAATAAATTTTTCTTTGCAAACATCTTGTTACATTAACCATTCAAACAGCTATAATATATTTATTACTTACAGTGTGCCAAGCACCATATAAGTCTTTTTTATAGCATATCTCATTTAATCCTCACAACATCCCTACAAAGTAAGTACCCTTATTCTCATCATACAGAAGAAACAATTAAGGCTCAGGGGATTAGGTAACTTAGGTCAAACCAGGTAGCAAGTGGTGAATAAAGAATTTGCACAAAGGGGATGCTTTATCAGAGTCTTGGGGAAATAAATGCTTCAGAGAATTATGTGTAATGAATTAATTCTCCACCACGTTCAGACTCTCTTTCAAATATTTACAAAAAAAAGAAGCTTTTGGTCTTTAATTCAGGAGTATGGATAAAGAGTGGTTTTGATGTTTGGCGTTCAACAATTCAGTTATTGTGTTTTTAAAAAATTAAAAGTTATATTAAATGATAACAGAACAAAACATCATTTCAACCGTTAGTTCCCCAAATCTAACAATAATGAAATAGTCGGGGGAGTGCATAAATCACATTTAAAGAATTTCATATAGAAACTCTTGAAAACTTAAAGTATCTAAGGTAAGTTATTGATTTTTTTTTTTTTTAGTTCAGCTTTTACTTAGTACTCTACCTAGTCAAGGCCAAAACTCATCTAACTGAATATCAGCACCCTTCGCAGATACAGAGTAATTTTTAAAAGCTTTGACTTTGCATGATCTCATAGATTCCCTCAGACAATGGCCTTGTGGTTAGATGCTGAACAGTCCACATATCTGTTTTCAACAATTCAAAAACATTTATTCTTTGCTATCCACTTTTAATTTTAATTAATACTAACTAGCACCTGACGACTTAGTGTAGCAATCAGCAGCTGGTTGACGGGCTAACTTTCTGCACTTTTTCAGAAGGAGAAGGAATAAGAAGAGGAGAAAGTTAAAATGAGACTTGGAAATTTTTCCCAACAGCTTTGCCCATGAAGTTTTAAGAAGTTCAGCCAAGTCTCCTCAACCCCCTGCTCCAAATGAAATTTCTTGTTCATAGCCATTCAAGTGGTCAAGCACTCAGAAAGCCAAGAAGAGAAAGTAAATAGAAAACACACTCCGATGTGCTGATACATAAATACACAAAATTATAACTTCAACCATCTTCCTACAATCCCTGAGAACGATACCTAATGGTGTGATCCTATTTCTATATAATAAATAGGGAAAGGACCTTTATAAAACCCAGTTATTCAAGCACAGCTGACATGAGGGCATAGTACCATGTGTCAGCACCAGAGAGAGAAATGGTTCTGAAGTCAAGAGCATCTGAAACAGCCTCCAAATGTCAAATTGAAAAAAAATGAAAGAAAATGATTGTTATCTTTCAGGGACTGAAGTGGGAGCTGAAGTGCTCTCCCTCAATTAGGCAAAGCGTGGTACAGCTGATTAACCTGAATGTTACCTTGGTAACCCGAGAATTACACCGTAAATGAAATATGTTCAATGATAGGTACCTTTAATCAGACAAGAGCCACATGAGCATTTTGAGCAAGAGTCATAAATCTTGGGTTTCTAGCACTTTAATCATTCATGAAATAACAGTCTTTTTTGACAAGAGGCAAGCATGGCCACTAGTTATTAAATAAGTAGTAACTGAACATGTGTTTTAGTATAACCGTAAAACATGCAAGGCTTTGACTCCAGGCTTGATCATTGCAAAACAGTGCCCATGGAGGCGTTATTCTGATATTGACTGACATATGTCAAGCAGAGGACTACTAATGCCTTGTAATTTTTCAGCAGGGCCTATTTTATAAAAGGCTATGTTACTGCGATAAAACAGAAAAAGTCTTGCTTTCGTTTTTAAAAATCCTCCATGCAAAGGAATAAACAACACTGATATTTGATGCATTGACGTTCTTTTTCTCTACATTACCCTTCCCTCGAAGAAGTTCCATAGCACAGGCAAAATATAAATCCTGCACTGTGTGTGTGTGTGTGTGTGTGTGTGTGTGTGTGTGTGTGTGGAGTGCGTTACAATATTTCCTCTGTAACAGAACCAGTATTATATAAAAAATAATAATTAGGTCCTGGGCCCCATTCCTTTATTATGCTTCCAATTGAATTCTGAAAGCCTCTCTTGGCCTTCCAGGGCCCTGGGAGCACTGAGAAACATTTGAAACCTAAATGAAGCTTTTAAAGTGCTCAAAACTGCCTCCAGGACATACTTGTGACCATCATCTTGAACTTGAGTCCAAAGAGTAAAGTCCTAGGGCCATACTTAAAGCTTTAAAGGCACATTTTAAAATTGATGGTGAGTCTTTTAAAACCTGTGATCAGGTGTGGGGGAAGAGGTCAGCATTCATTCCTCTTTGTGGCTGTGCCTTTGCCAAGGGACAGTCCTTCCCAAGATCTCAGTGCCTGTAGCTCTGTGAGATGGAAAGACAGACAGACAGACATAAACCCAATTCCCTTCTCTCTTTAGGACTTTTATCCATTTAACTCTAATCATGTATTACCCTAAGGCAGTGTTTCTCAAAGTGTTAATATATTCTAGAGAATATTCTGTGAGATATTTATAGGATATCTTTATCAAAAGGGGTCAGGACCAAATAAAATACTGGGTTAAACAAAGTTTAACATGTTTCTTTACAAAGGACTTTTTGGAACCTTTTGTGTTAAAATTCATTGGCCTTCCTGCTAACACTGGATATACAGTGGGTAATAAAACAGCCCTGGTCCCTGTCATGAGGGATGAGCACTCCAGACAGTCCACTAGAATGTGTAAGTTAAAATGTCATCTTGCATTTTATTTGGCGCTTTGTTTTCCAAAGCCCTTTGATATCCTTTGCACAACAGACTTGGGGTGTAGCGACTGTTAATGTCTCCAATTATATCCATGAATTAACTTGTGTTTCCTGTCTTGATTAATGCTATCACCTTCTCAGTAGTATAGGCCTGGAAACTGTCAGTCCTACTCTCTATCTCTTACCCTCAAAGCTGGTTGTTACCAAATTCTCATTATCTTTGTTCAACATCCATACTTATGCCTGAGTCCTGGTTTACACTCTTAATTCGTCTCACCTAAACCAGTAATATCCCTTCCCAACCAGTCCCTCTGTCTCAACGACCTCCCCTCCCCAAACACACACACACACCCACACAGACACACACACACTTCTGCTCTCATACACAGCAATCCAAGAGATCCCACACGCTGTTCCTGGAGTTTTCTTAGCTGCTTACTTTAGTACACAAAGAACCCCATGATTCAGCTCCAAAAACTAGTGTTTCCAATCTTACCTCACAACAGTGCTCTCTTCCCCGCCCCTGGCTTTTACTCACTAAGTTCCAGCAACACCAGTCTACTTAAGAATTGCCAACTCGCTAGGAAGAGCTTTTGTCCCATACATGCCAAATAAAATACCATCCCTTTTTCCAGTTTAAATCCTACACCTTCCATGAAGTCTCTCCTTATGCTCAAATTCGGAACTGCCTCTGGTCCTAGCTCCTACAGCACTTTATTCGTATTTCCTGCATAGCATTTATCACAGTCAACACTGTTTTCAGAGCTTTTTATGTATTTGTCAGTCTCGCCTCCTGCCTTGGGAGACTCTGAAAAACAGAGACTGTCTCTTTTTATATCAACACAACTTCTTGTGTCAGACACACAGTAGGCACTCATTACACATTAGCTGAATGGCCTTGAAACAAGTTAGACTAGAAAGACTCTGGTTCAAAATGGGATCCAAACGGGGTGTAAGCATCATTATTAGAATGAAAATAGCTTCCACGAGCCTGACGAGACACATACAGATAAATTCAAGTGCCATAGAGGGAGTAGTAAGACATTCCAGGGGCACTTAAAAAAGCAAAACCACTCCTTAAAGAGTCAATATGCCAGTATTAGCCGGAACAGTTGCCGGTAGTGCCCAGGCACTTCTCAGAAAACACTGGGGAAAGA
Source organism: Lepilemur ruficaudatus (assembly GCA_963574885.1). Classification (NCBI taxonomy): domain Eukaryota; kingdom Metazoa; phylum Chordata; class Mammalia; order Primates; family Lepilemuridae; genus Lepilemur; species Lepilemur ruficaudatus. The sequence goes on along the minus strand of CAUYRT010037933.1, from coordinate 36,790 downwards.
ACGGAAGAAATGTAGCCACAACCAATTAAAGCATAATCAGTTTTAAACCCTTAGATTTGCGATGATGTGCTGCGGCCCGGTGCCTGGGTCCGTGGCCTGTTAGGAACCCGGCTGCACATCACCGCCCGAGCTCTGCAACCTGCCTCTGCCCCATCTGTGGAGAAATTGTCTTCCATGAAACCAGCCCCTTTTTGGTGCCAAAAAGGTTGGGGACTGCTGAATGACACTATAGGTTGTTTTCTCTCTGTTTTAATCACCTATGAGTTGAAATAGTAGACCTGGTCCTTCCCATACAAAAGATTCTACACATACATCAAGGCAGAGGTCACTAATTTTCCCCAATAATCTCTCTGTCCTTCTTTTGAGACAGAGTCTCATTCTTTTGCCCTTAGTAGAGTGCCATGGCATCAGCCTAGCTCACAGCAACCTCAAACTTCTCGGCTCTCGCGATCCTCCTGTCTCAGCCTCCCGAGTAGCTGGGACTACAGGCATGCGTCACCATGCCCAGCTAATTTTTTTTCTATATTTTTAGTTGTCCAGCTAATTTCTTTCTATTTTTTAGTAGAGACAGGGTCTCGCTCTTGCTCAGGCTGAGCTCAAACGATTCACCTGCCTCGGCCTCCCAGAGTGTGTCCCTCTTTTCATTAATAAAAATCCCCCTGGAATTTTAGCTAGGCATGTAATTGCCCAGCTAGTGACTACATTTTCCAGCACTCCAATAAAATAGGTGTGACTTTGAAGTTAATTCTGGCCAATAAGATGTTGGCAAAAGTGATTTGTGCAACTTCCGGGTCATGCCAGTAAAGGACACTGGTTACCACCCATGTCTTCTTTCCCGCCCCTTGTGGGACAAGACCCTAGTATAATGGTGGTGAGCCTGCCATGGAGATGAGGTCAACATCCTAGAGGACAGTCACATAGCATGATAGAAAGATCCCAGGTGCTTGCACTACCTCATGGAACAAAGCTACCATGCTACCCTGAACAGCTGCCAGCTCAAACTTTCATATAAGAGAGAAATAATTTTACTATTTTGTTTAAGCATTCATTATTTCAGTCTCTGATGAAATGTCCTAACCAATATCTGACCTAACAAATGCCCTTACATATATCCCTGGCACCTTAAAAACTCTATGCCCAAAAGTAACATCTGTTACCTGGAAGGGTGCAGCACAAACACACTAGTGTGGGTCTATTTACCTAATCTGTCCAATCTCCTCAAAACAGAAAACAGAGCCAAATGTGCCATAGAACAGGTATATTTTGATGCTAGAGAGGAAAACAGAAAAGCCAGAAGAACGGGTCCTAGTGTAGGGTGCTCTGTACAGCACTATTCTCTCGAAGAAAGATATGGAAGAAAAGAAAGCAGCAGCAAGGATGGAAAAGTTGGAAGCCAAGTGACCCATCCCAGAGTTTGATCAAACAGGTGATCAAGCAGCTGTTCGCTATACTGAGAGTTCCTTGAGGGAAGCGGTACTTTCTTTTCCTAAACCTCCTGGTGCATTACAAGCAAACAAATGTTTTCAAATAGAATAAATAAACGAGTAAACAATTGACAGTAGCTGATAGCTTTCCTTCTTGAATACGTAATGTCCTATTAATGCCACAGCCATCATAATGATTCCAACAGAAGCTTTAAAAAAAACTACTGAATAATTTTGAATTTGCTACACTCCTGGGTAGCGATGAAATCCTCAAGTGTCTACCTGACAGAGTGATACCAGGAAGCAACAGGGAGCAGCCAGAAAGGCAGGCAGCAGATGCCAAAATTAGGAGGCAGTTTGCACTCCTCCAGACGAAGACCCGTAAAAGGAGTGATAGATTGCAGCGCAAAGAGAAACCTTTAACTAGGTTTTACCCGGCATGGCATCAAGTAAGTAGCATCAGCTGCATTCCGTGAAGGAAAAAAAGTGTCTGTATGCTGAGATGTCAGCTTGTAAAAGTGTCAGTCTCTAAAATAAATCAAGTAGCAAATGGAAAACATATAAATAACTATACTTGATGCCAGCAACGCTAAGTAAGGAAAAAACCATTTTAAAGGAATTTTCTTTGTTAACCACACAGAGCGTTGGGCTTAACAAGAGGGTTTTCTGGATTAGCAAAGGAAGTTTTTTGGTTTTATAGAAAGTGGATGGTAGTTCCAGGGTCTGGTGGATGAGTACTGACGGGAAAGGCCAAAATCGGGGCTTCTGCCTTGACTCTGTTATTATGACACAACCTGCACCTCTCACGAATTTTTCCCTCTCTGGCTTTCAATTTCCTCATCATAAAATGCAAACTGAGAACCTCTTTCTTTCCTTTCCTTTGCTGCACCTCACTTGCTCACGTAGTTTAAAAACCTGATGATGACATTACAATCATGAGCTCAATCTGGGTGGACGAGGAGCAGGAACAAACTGTCATCCAGAGAATAAAGTGTGTGACTTCAGGGAAGCCAGGAGAGGTCCACCGCCCCACAAATACACCCAACCGCCTGCTCAGTGGTGCTAACGGGAGTCAAAACCTTAAATTCCATAGCAAAACAGGACGTTGCACAAAGGTGAAGCGGCAGCATGGCGGAGCAGGTGAGATCATTAGCTTTAGGGTCAAGAGATCCAGTTTCAAATCCTAGTTTAACCATTTACTAAGTGTGGCACTCCAATAAGTCCCAGTTTCCTCATCTGTAAAATGGGGTGGGGTGGGGATGGAATATCCATGGGTCAGCTGAGAGGAGTAAATGATAGAAACAGGTTATCTATTGCACAAACAAGAAAATGTTTTTTCCAAGCATGGGCAGAGACAGAGCCTTGGTGATCAAAACACCAATCTGCTATGTGCCGGTGGATGAGAGGAGATAATCTTACCTTTATTGTAGAATCAGAAGAGCTTTATTTATATCCTTGGCTGTGCCTTTCCACATTGGGAATCCTGCTTCCAAATGCTGGAGCTCTTCAGGGTCCTCCACAGGCAACAGGATGACTTGGTCAATTTTTATTTGTAAGTGAGTTTCTTTAGACTGGGCCTCAACTTTTGCCTGTATTTCCATCCAGTTGATTCCTTTAGCCGCGAGGTACCTCCAAAGACCACATAGCTGCTGCATTTTAAAGGGCGAGTATAGGGGACCAAGAATGGAAAAAGTTTGCTTCCCACCTTCGCTTCCCCACTCTCCTCACGGACTCACACTTGCTGTCAGTTCTCTAAGTGCCTACGTTCCCGAGGGCCCACGGACACGTTCGTTAATTCACGAGGCTATTTCCCCCTCAGGTGATTTAAATCCCGAATTTTCATCTGCATTGGAGAGAAACATTTGGGATTGAATTAGTTACATGGCTGTTTTTGAAAGACTTACCTCTGTTTATACTCTCCTCCTTATTTAAAAATATATACTTTTTTAAAATTATCACCTCCAGTGATCTGATCTAATTCTGTCAAATGGCTTCTATTACAGTTTTCCCTTCAGGAGTCCTTAATTATGACCTCATTTTCTTCCTCATTCGACTTAACTACCAATCCACACAATTGTAATTAGGAAGTGTTCTAGGTTGGAGTAGTTGAGTTGCCTACAAGGCCACCTGCTGCATCTTAAGTAATTACTTAATGGTGAATGATTTGGCCGGCTCAGGCCAACAACAGTTTCCTCAGTAACAATCCTAATTTTCTAGTAGACTAATGTCTTCTTTCCTACACATATAGATTTTCTGTCATGTAAATGTTCTTCCACTAGCGCTGCCTCTGTCTTGCTATCACTGAGCAATTCTCTACAGGTAACACGAGTCCAATGTATTATGCATGCTCTATTGCTCTAATAAATAAAAGGATTAGCTTGTTTACAGCTGCCAGTGTGGTCCTGTTAATTTGACATTTCATCTGGCTATGTTTGACTGCAGAGACTAAAATGAAGCCTGCCTTCATTTTTTATTTTTCCAGAAACATAAAAGGAACTGGCTAATTGCTCAACTATCCAACTTTGGTACTTGAAATGAAAAATATGAATGTATATCTTTACTTATTCTTCCCAGTCCCATTCAACAGCATCACCAGGTTTTTTTCGTGGCTGAACAATATCTTGGTTAGTTACACGCTTATTTATTCTCGTGACTCCCACAACTTGCAGACAAATCCTTTACTTGGAAAAAAGTAAGATAAAATGTATAGTCCCTAAATTACAATTTCAGAAACAAAGCCTTCACAACCTCAACAGTTCCTGAAAGAGAGCTCCTTTTTTGGGCCTTCCAGAAAGCAAAGACTACTCAAGCTATCTTCAAAATATACTTCATGAAGCTTGGTAATATTATGATACCTATTCTTAAAACCTCCAGAAAACTTCCTGTTACAGTTTAATTCAATTATAAACTTTATTCTTATATATTCTAATTTCTCAAATAATTTCATTTATATTTTTTCTTCATCGGTTGTCTTCTTTCTCTACCCCTTTAAAAAGCTTTTATGGACTTTCTTATTTCACTACATCTACAACCACCTTCTTTTCTTCATATAATGACTTCTTTACCCTTCTCCTGTAAGATCTTTCCAGAACTACTAAAGGACACCCAAATCATGAGAAAAGAACAAGCTTCCACCTGCAACAAAAATAAATGACCTTTATGTGCCTAGACCTTGAACTAGGGCCATGGCCAGTGGGAACACAAGAGATGAAACAAATTTGCTAGAATTGAATTCACCAATAGAAAGCTAAGGATTACCCCAAACGAGACACTTATGACACAAAGAACTATTATCACATTGCTTTCATGTCTCATGTGCCTATAGTATTTTCTGAAAGGCAGGGCCACCAACAAAGACCAGCATTTATACTCCTTTGAACTGTTTTGCATTTGGCAAGAATCTTGCAAAGCTCAGTTTCCTAAAATATTTAAAGGAAAAAGTAAAAAATAAGTCTTACATCTTTTCTACAAGCTGTCTAACACTGTGAGCATTGCAAACTGGGTTAAGGGAGATGTAAGAGGATAGGAAGTGTCCAATTGCTCGTATCTGACACAAGCTAAAAGGGCAGATATTTACTGAATGCTCGTTGTGCAACAGACATAAGGCCAAGGACTTTATTTGTCCTCACTTATCCTCAAAACGACCCTGTGAAACAGATACTGCTTTATTCTCCTTTTACAAATGGGGAAACTGAGACTTGGACAAGTTAGATGATTTTCTCCAGGCCAAACAGTAATGAAAGTGGAGCCTGAATCTAAACCCAAGCCTCTCCACTCCAGAACCCAATGTCTTGCCCACTCCTTAAAACTGAAAGACTCTAATATTTGAAGCTAACATCCAAAGTATTTATTATGATTCTATCCTAGGTGCCAGGCAATATCAATCACACTAACAGGCCTCCAACCTTTCAGCCTTGGCTGGAGCTCAGTGAATATTCTATAAATTAGAGAATAATGATGATGTCTTCCTCCTAGATTTGTCAAAGCAAGTCCAGCATAAGCCCAGCTGCTGGGAATATTACACTATCAAATAAATCCAACACCAAACATGATTCACATGTTTTGCCAGCCAGGTGGCTCTGTACATATGGCAGCCCTGCTCCCTAGCAGGAGTGACAGAGGGGGAAACAACCTGAATGATGAAAAACAGCAGGCATTTAAATACTTCCACTCAGACAGCAGGTAGCTTGTTACCTGAAATGCCCAGGATCCATCATTTGGCAATGAGAGCATGAATACCAGACGCTGATTTCAGAAACGCAGCGGGAGAATACCACTGTATACAAATTCATGGTGGAGAGAGACGTTTCCTGTTTCAGATCTGGGGTATCTCTAGTACCTTATATCCTTCCTCCTTCTCATCTTATACTCTCCTCATAACAATGAGCTCAGAACTTTTCTCAAGAAATCTGATCAGGTCCTGATCTCTCTCTCTCCTGCCATTTTGGAGAGCTACATCACAGCAGGATCTGTTGTTCTAGCAAGCAACAGAGGCATGTGATGCATGGACATTCTGTAGGGATGTTGGAAACTCCTGACTCAGAACACCAGCTGCCCATGGGACTGAAGAAGGGCATGGCTGTGTGTGACAATCTGCCTGTTAACCAAGAAATTTTGATTAGCAAGGAACTTTACCTGATGACCATGGCTAAGAAACGCCATAACTCAATTGATTAGTCTCCTCTCCTCCTCCCTTCTTCATTCCTTCTTCCCATTCTCCGGCACTCCTGCAATGAGTGAAAACCTGATTTGTAATCGATGCTCAGGAATGTTGTTGGTTGTTTCTTTGAGGGAAAGAGAAGTGTTGCTTGTTTTACTCAAATGGGTTTATGTCTGGTTGATTTGACTATAATGAGCAGAACCTTACCCAAACTGGCTTGAAAAAACATTAGGGAGGTGACAAGCAATTTAATGTAAAGACACATTGCAGAAACAACAAAGATAGTAAAGTTAAAGGACTCCTAGAACTGGAACAGGATTCAGAAATGCTAGTTCCTGAGCCTCTGGGGAACAATGTCTCTCTCCCAGTCTCTCAGGGGTCTTCACGTCCCATCTCTGAGTCATACTGCCTGGTGGCTCCAGTCTTCTCCTATTAGTGTCTTCCTCAGCCTTCCTCAGCCTGCACATGGCTTGTCATGGCCTTTCTCCACCTTTCGACATATCCCGATGCATCCTGTCCTTGTTCAATTTCCCAGAAGAATCCGGTTGGCCCAGTCCATCTTCTCAGACCTGGTCTCAGGTCTCTCCCATGATCTTCCTCTGATGTCAAGCTAATAGAAATCTGACTCCACAGAAAAAGACAATATGTAATTATTAGCCAGATATTTGCTTGGGAGGTGAGGCACTGGAAAAAGTGATGGGATCCTATGTGCATTTCATTGCCACTATAGATATTTTCATTTTTCTTTATTCAATTTTGTAGTCCTACCTGATCTCTTACTTAAGTTGGTGAATCACCTTCAAGATAGATTCAGAATTAGGTTACACTTTTAATCCCAATCTATACCTTAGGACAAAGAACTTCAGTGAGCCCATTTGTAAAATGGGATAATATTCTTCAGTTGCCTCTTTTTCTTTCATAAAATAGAAAGTAGATACAATGAATTGGAATTAGCCCCTGGAAACTCTCAGGTGAGAGTCTCTCTGTAGGTAGGAGGAATTACTGTTTCCACGTATCACTGAGGTGGGAATTTCCTGGGATCACAGCTACCATTCACTTCTTCAAGAGCACTAGCAAAGCCCCACATCCAGGTATACACATATTGAAAACCCACTTCCTGACAGCTTCCTGGAATGGGTTCCCAAGATAAGTGATTAGCATGGAAAATGATATGAGCCTCAAATCTAGCTTCTTGTTTTGCTAATTATTCATCCTTTCACCTGTGTAATTTTGATGTGGGCAATCATTTGGAAAAACTATGTACACAGGGGATTTTGAAATTTCTGAGTTCAAATGAATTAGACATACATAATTAGGACATTAGGTAGTATTTTCCAGGAGTGTAAAGTGTACTTGAATCTCAGTGACAAGCTCACAAAGATAAATCTTAAATCTATCCAGTGCTATGGATATTGGTATCTTGAGCTAGAGAAAGTACACACTGAAGAATCGCAAGTGCTAAATGGTAATAATGTTAATAATAACACTCTCACTGATTTATAGCTATACGCTATGCAAAGTTCTTTCAGAACTGTTAACGTATAGATTCTCTGAAAAGAAAGAGACATGAATGGTTGGTGCTCTAGAACCTTGTATTATTTTCATTAACTCCTCCACCATCTTCTTGAACATTGCAGGTTTTTGTACAGTCATGTGTTCTATAGAGGAAAAGTTTATTAAGTAAGAATATTAATTAAAAATATATGCTGCTACCTAGGCTAAATGTTGTTCACCTAGAAACAAGTCTCCCTTATTCAAGCTCTAAACACTTTTTCTTCCAGAACGAAGGGTTTAGGATTCTATAAATTACTCAGTTACCTTAAGCCCCTCCCATACTGCCCTCACACCTGCTTTGTTTAAATGCCTCGCCAACAAGTGAGGAAGACAAGGTGAAGACTGATGAAAGGTTATTTGAAATCATATGGGAAGAGTACTTCAGTATTTAAAATACTGAAATACAAATCATTATTTTCAGGACCAGTGATTTTGGGAACGTTTAGAGTTAGTAAACCAAAAAGATAATAAATCAGTTTTTATTGACCACTTGCTGTGTTTATATAAATAAGATGAGCTATATGAAAGTTATGAAAGATATGAAAAGTTAAGTTTGTAACCTCAAACAAGTATTTCTTATCAAATCAGTAGGCTATATATTTCTTTGTGTGTGCACACACACATAATTATAGACACTCAGTATGAGTGTCTCAGTATAGATACTCAAAATATTTCTTTTTACTTTCAATCCATGAATGTACATAATTGAAGTGAAAAGGTAAAAATCTAAGACAAAAATAATCTGAAGGTAGTCACATAGTTTTCCTCTTCGACAAAGGATTTGTCGATGCTTTTCTCAGCCACATCTGCATCCCCAGAGCCCGATGTAGTCTCTAGCACAGCACCGAATAGTTGTGCTACAGAAACACAGTGAGGAAATGAGGTGCGGGAAGGAGGAGGCTAGGAGAGATGAGTAAGTTAAAGGAGAAGAGGAAAGAAGGAAGGAAACAAGAGATGGCCTGGGAATTCCTAGAGGTAATGATATTTCTATTTTCAACCCATAACGTGTGTTCAAATGTTTCTTCACTTTATTTTCCTTATCTCCTGGGTTTTGTCATTCTTAAGATTGAACCAAATTCATGATCTGACATCTGAGTCTGCTCCTCCCAACCCAAGATCAAGGCTACAAATACTCCAAACACCTGCAGCTATTTTCCAATGACTCAGATTCCCACCAAGCTCCAACTCCCCATCTTTAATCGAAACCCTTGGATCCCGGCGTGGGGCACAGGTTCCGCCCTGTTACTTTCTCCCTGCACCTGCCTCTTCGTCTAGCTCCTCAGAATGACACCTGTTTTAAACGCCCTGCCTGGATTCCAGCCGAGCTTCTCAACCCTGTCTCGAATCTTTCCAGACTCCATAGTCTGAGCCCTAGCCCAGTCCCACTCCAGTCTTGGGAAAGCAGCCGCTGTCTAGCGTCCCAGGTCCTCACTTGTCTCAGAGTAGAGTTCCAAGTCCTGGCGTTTCTGAGAACCACTGCTGGCAGGACTGTAACTTTCCTAGGGCCCCATGGTGTCTAACACTTATCTTGTGAGACCTCCCTGTCTCAGTGTCACCATGAGAAAAATATAAATAAGAAATATAACATCAAGTGTTCAGGGATGGTTTATAAAATGTTAACATTTTTGTGGGAACTGCTTTTTGTAAATTATAAACAACTACACGAATACTCATGATTTTTTTTCAGAGTATTCATAGGACTCTGTCAGATAATGGAAAAAACAAAACTAAACAACAACAGAAAGAGTTTAGCTCTGTGCCCAGTTTCACACCCTACCCAAACTAGAACCTCTTCTTTTGCTTGTGCGGTGGCATGATGCAATATCACACCTGTAGTGTTTGTTGTAAGATTGACTCTGTTTTGTTTGGTTATTTATCTCATCTCCATCAGAAAAATGAATGTGTACTTCCCAGTTGTATGTTCACCACTGTAGTTTGACAAACGGTCAGAGGGAAGTTTTGAAAGAAAAGGACAAGTGTCATGAAAACAGAGACAATGCTGTAAATAACACGGAAGTGCCTCCCGGAGAGCGTCTGAGACGTGGGTGGAACTCTCGCCGTCACTCAGCGCCGTGGCACAAAGGGCAGTCCCGGCTCATGGGGCAGTGCAAGGCGATGGGCACACGTGGCTGCAAGGCGGCCCGCTGTCCCTCATGCTGAACTCTGCCTGGTCAGTGACACTTCCCAGTTCCTTCCGTGTTCTCAAAAAAGTACCCTCACTAAGTGGGCGGGGGATTTTTTTTTATGTTTTAACATCACGAGGTAGCTAGAGCCACTCTTCAGGCAGCCTCGACAGCATCTCAGACCTAATTTTAGGAAAAGAAGGAACTCAAGAGTCCATTATTTCAGAGAGAAAACCCACGTTGGAGAGCATTCAGCTCCATCACTGCAGTTATTTCTGAGGTTAAACCAAATAAAACCTTCAAAAGTGTGAGTAACTGCCCTGAAATTTCTTTTCCTGTCAGAAGCACTAATACTAAATTAGATTTAGGATTGCAGATGCGAGAAATCACTGTGAAAACTTTTCCCTCCCTTTCTTTCTTTTTCCGAGACATCCCTCATTGTAGACACTGCGATTAGCAGCATTGTGTCGCTTCTGTTACTGGATCTCCAAATTAAACTCTCAAAACGTGTATAGTCTTTAAAAGCAAGCATATAGTTTCCACTGTTCACAGTTGGTTGTCAAAGAGGTAGATGCCGGCGTGATCATATAATACTTGCCTGACTCATTATTTTCCAAGTGAAATCTTAGGTCTGTGGTGTACATCATGATGTCAGTTCATGCTATCATTTGTATGTGAAGAGAATGTTCCGTATCTGTAAGACAAGCAACACTTTGCTTTTCGGCATTTCCAGGGAGTAAAGAATATGCATATGACCAAAAGAAAAAAAAGTCTAGAACAAAAGTTTATGAATTCAAAAAGCATCGGCAGAGGAGAGGGACAACGAAATTAGGCAGTTTCCCAGGTCCTGCGGTTAATCCACCGCCAAGCAGAGACTCCAGCCCAGGTCTTCAACCCCAAAGTCCAGTCTCTTTCTGCTACGTCACACTGCTGCCCCCTCAGGGAGCTCACAAACTCTAAGGTGAGATAAGACAGAGCCGCACATTCATTCAACACTCATTCATTTGTTCGGTAAATGAAATTTGTTCTACTGCATACTTATCCAAGTGATAAGCATTACCTGAAATACGAGGGAAAGTGGGATGTTGGCCAAACAGAGGGGCAAAGTGCTACGGACAGGCACACGAAGAGATCAGCAGGGTGCATTTGAGTAGGCTTCCCATAGCAGGGGACAGCTAAGACACTTCCTGAAGGTCAGGTCCAAAAGCCGGGAAGGACCAGGGGAGGAGCTTCATTGTAAATGAAGTACACAGTGTTTAGGGACTTAACAGAGAAAGGGAACTATAAATCGCGTGGTGTGCATGGAGCGTAGGCAATTTAAAATGTTGAAAAATGCAGGTTGGGGCCAGATCCTAGAGAGTTTTAAATGTCAGACTAAGAAGCGTGTGTTTTGCTTACCAGGCAATGGAAAGTCACGGAAGGTGTTTAGTCAGGAGTTGCTTAGTCAGCACACACCGTAGAATGTCGACTGTGGAAGGAGCGTGTGTGACTGAACGGCGGGAAAGAGCCTAGAGAGCAGAACACCTGCAGCCCAGGTGAGAGGTGCGGAAGGATGTCGGGTGGTGGCGGTGAAGAAGGAGGTAAGATGGGCTGCCTCGAATGAATGAGGCAAAAACAATCTACCGCAACAATTTATAAGCAACGTCCTCCGTGAACAACCCTCTCTAGAACATAAGGAGGCACGATACATCCGATGAGCCCGAGACATCTCCAGCAGCTCAGCCGCCACCCAGAGCATGAAGCTGCCTGAGTATAGAAAACACCAACTGTACAAGCATCGGGGTCGCCTCAGAATTCATCCCTAGACGCGACTCACTCTCAGCCACGGAGGTGTCCCCTCTCCGAGACAGGAAAGACACCGCTTCTCTCACTCGGTTATATGACCTCGTCATCAGCGGATCACGACTGGAGAAAGATTATGTTCCAAAGCCACGCGGGAATACACATGCCAAATCGTATGTTTTTGGCTACGTTGGGTTTAGGGAGGGAGAGCACTAGTAGAAAGGAAAGGGACAAAGAAGGGACAGTGACGTGAGCTTTTCTCCAGGGAGGATGGCTGCACTGAGTCACCCACACTCCCGTACCCGGAGAACCTGCTGCCCACATCACGCGCTCAGAGGCAAGCAGAGTCGTTTGTGTTTGTTCACTCACGCGTCCGGCCGTCACACACACCTGTGTGGAACACTGCCGCGGCAAGGTGCTGGGATTTGGTCCCCGTCCTGAGAAGTCACAGAGTGCCATCTGCCAGTGTGCGGCGTGCAGCCAGGAAAGGAGACCGAGGCTGCCTGACTCCAAGGCAGACGAAACCTGCAACGGGGCCCTGTAGCCCACACCAGCTTGGGGCAGGCTGCGGCTCCGACAGGCTGAGGCCCTGGCTGGCTCTGGCAGGCTCGCCCCAGGATCCCTTAGTGCTTCTTTGGCCTTTGCGTTTCTACGCCAGGGAGGGGCAAAGAGCAGAGGTAAAAAATGAAAGCCCTACTTCTCCATTTAAGGGTGCATTTCTCCTGCACCCCATGGTGGTATGCAGAGTCGTAAGCAATAGAGCAGTCAGTGGGGACTCTAGTGCACCAACAGCAATTTTATCCTGACGAAAAACATTAGCTTACATAATAAAGTTGGGGCAGAATTGTTCCGAGTGGTGTGAGTAGAAATGTTTTGCTGACTGCTGTTGAAATGGGTAACAGACTTTGCATATTATATCACCATTTTTTGTTGTATTTCACATGCAGTGTTTTTCTGCTCTTGACTTTGAGGTGTGAGGGGGAGGCTCTAATCATATGGCCTTGTGCAGATGCTCCATTTGCATTTCTATTAATCCAGGCCCTCCTGGAGATGCTCGAGCAGAGACACAGCATGCTTTGTGTTTGAACTTGTGAGAACCCATACCACCGCTTAATAACTTAATACATATGTATAGCCTCCCTCAGACAGCCCACTAGGAGGCAGAAGCAGGAGGAGGTGCTACCAGCTTGCAGTCTGCAGGGCTCTGCGGAAATGTGTTCTGACAGGAAGGAGCACCTTGCTCGGCAAAGAGACCCTGTGCTTTAATCCCATCCAGCCAACCTACCTGCCCGGCTGGTGGCTTCCCTATTTTTTTAAGCTCGTATCCAAAGCATTAGTTCTCGGTGGTCAGAAACAGCCAGGTGGGGCTGAAAGGCCCCGTGTAGGATCTAACTTTGTAACACGACAGTGGCTGTCCTTCTGTTTCTAGCATAAAAGAGAATTTTTAAACGCAGGTGATATAGGGAAGCAGGAAGGCGCAGCGTTGAAAGCATCGGCTTTACAATCCCGCAGACGTTTTTCTTCCTTATTAGTTGGGAGCCCTTAGCAGATCGCTTAACTTTTCTGAGCCTTGGCCTTCTCATCCAGCTAATAGGGGTAGTATCTGCCTTGCAAGGTTGCCACGAGAATTAAGGGGAAAAAAAGTTGGCACACCTCACATAGATTGGGTATTTAATAAGTTGTAGCTAGTATTATTATTATTATACTTTGTCGCATTGCATAGCTTCCTAATTTTGCCAGTTGATTCATTCATGGCCTGTTTCGCAGGCATAAATTACAGAAGGGCAGATGGGGAAGGTGAATGGTGGTGTTTGGGACCTTTGACCCTATCAGAGTGACACATGAACCAAACCAATCATGAGAAAACTCCCCCTGAAAATTTTGTGAAGAAAACACACACCATCATTTTTAAATGGACTTGGGGTTTCCTTCTGCCTTTTGAATTTTATGTTGGGAAAATCTACAAAATGGGCAAACATGAAAGAAAACCACTCAAAGTTCTTCTAAAAACCCTCCAAAGGAAACCCAACAGAGCAGCCTCCATGGCAATCCTCATCTCTGCTAAATATCACAAGACCACTTTCAACTGAGGAGAGTACATTACATTCTAGAAAGAAATCTCACCACCTGTTAAGATTTCCCTGAGATTATATGAATAAGAAATGATCCTTCCTTTGCCTTTTTTTTTCCTGAAATAAACTTTGAGAAGCAAGATTACAGATTCTCTTTTCTCCCATCAATTTTTTTCAAGTGTTTGTGTCATATTTTTAGGGTCTAAAATATTATGCACATTTATTTTATAAATAGCCAGTGAGTAGCATGATGAGTGGTAGAGATAATATTCTAACTGTGCACATTAGCACCTACCTAGGCCCCTTCAGTACATGCCTGAAAGGTAGTGGAGAAGAATTTTAATGTAAATTAAATAGATGGCTTGTGGCACTTCTCTAGGTGATATTCAACTACATCAGCATTGCTAATATCAGGAGGTATGAGTAGGGCTAAAAGAAAACATAACTGTCTGTAATTTTTAAAATCTACCTACAAGGATCATTGTGTTTATCTTATGATTCTGCACAAGACCTCATGCATATTAGATTTTAGATAAGTATGAAAAGAGTAGTAGTCTATTCCTAAAAGGTAATTTCTTAGAATAGATTCAAAACACAACGAAAGCAACTGGTTATTTCAGGGTATGCCACAATCAACTTAGATGATCAGGGAGGCAACAGACCTCCTCTGCCCCAGTCCATCAATGCACCACGCACCTTTGTTTGGAGAGTCTACACGCACTTTCTGGTTTCATTTGCTTTACTTCTTCCACAACCCCTGCCGAACCAGATGGTGCATTTTAACCCAGCTCCGCAACTTGGCTTATGCGAGCCTCTGCTTTATGTATACAAATTCTAAGCTTTGGTCATTCACCTCCTTTGGTGTCTGTGAAGATGTTCATGCTATCCAATAAATAACTAATGATCTTACTTTCCCCCCAATACTCAATCGTAAAAGAAATAAGGGAAGTTGGTAATAAAGAATAATCCCATATTTAAGTGCAGTTTTATCCAAAAATCTGAGATTTGGTGATCCTTTTCTGATTTCTGTTTCATTCTGATTTCCTGGAAGTCAGCACCTTTGTAGTGATAAAATTGAATCCTTTTGGGCAGTATTCCCATAACCTGTCAGTCTCCAGAAGCCTCTATATTTGCCCTGCTCTCTAGCTTCGTTTTTTTAGCTAAAAGAACTTGCTTCAGGGGGCAGTGACTGTACCTACACAGCTTCTTTCTTAAATTAAGTTCAAGAATGCTGCGTGTGCTCAGCCTTGGAGACTGCGACCACACCACACATGGGCTTTAGAGTCAGACGCCTGGATTCAATCCCAGCCCTGCCCTTACTAGCTGTTTGACGGTGAGCAAGTCATTTGCCGTCTTGACAACTCAGTGTCTTTAACCATAACATAGGGATAATAACATTAGCTACTCCATAGAGTTGTTGTATGAAATGAGATAATACATGTAAAGCTCTTGAAATAGTACCTAACACATAAAAAGTATTCGATTACTATTTTCTATCATCGACATCACTGTTATTATTTTACAGACATATATGATTTGTCCCTTTCCCTCATATTGTAAGGATATTTTCTTGTCACTCTTTGGTGTACCACTTAAATTTATTTTGTGGCATTTTTTGTGACAATCTATAGCCATTTATTGTTACAATATTTACTCCCCCTGTAGGCCACATGTCAAATCCTTAAATATCTATTCTTTATACTAAGGTAAGAGTTGGACTCTCTGAAGTTGTTCTGAAATGTCCCAGTTTCTCCCTGTGACCTTTACTCACACACACAGAATTACTGGTGGTCCTTATTACATACCAGCAAGGATGAGCTCTCGTTTGCTGTTTTTTTAGTTAAGACATTTAGTAAACTCTGTCAAACAGAGCTCTGCGAATAAAAGCTGTCAATTAACCAGAATCTAGTTTTAATTCTTTCCTGGGGGAGTGGGAGGAGGACAGAGTTACGTGTCTGTTAATCCAGTGAAAGGACCCAGGACAGGAGCTACCAGCAACAAGGAAGCCAATATGGAGATAGCAGAGGATAAGATCAAAGCTGAGCTGGGACAGAAGATAAACAGAGAGTAGTAAACTGGAATGAAGCTGAAGTTCAAAGTGCATGGTCCTGGGACCAAGCCAGACAGACAACATTTTAATATTGCCTGGACATTTCAGAAGGCCTGTGTTCCATCTTTCCTCTAAACCATGCTTTGGAAAACTTAAATTATTTATTGATTTTTTTTTTTTTTTTACCAAATCCCAAGGAACCAAGGATTTGTTGGAAGGAAAGGAAGTAGAGGAGGGAGGGAAAAAGGAAGAGAGAGAGGGAAAAGGGGGAAGAGGGAGGGAGGGAGGAAAAAAAATATTCCAATACATATCCTAAGTTTGGTACAATTTCATTCTTATCTGCTATATTTTCCACATATATAATTCATTGGGAAAATAAAATTCATTTTCATAGTGATGGCATTAAATCACAAGGTCTTCAGGAAACAAAGATTTAAATGAATCAGGATGTAACAATTAAGATGTGCTCTTCATACTCTAGTAAGGCAGGAAGTGACTTAAAATGTTTTCAGCCATAACGTTGAAACAGAAAGGTTTTCTAACTAAATCTAAAAAAATCCAAAATTTTACTAATTACAATAGGGATGGCACAAAAGGCTTCATCTCATGTAACAACTGCAATCTATTGACAGGAGCTACCTGGATTACTGTGTTGAGAAGGATTCTGAGGCCAATCCAGGTTAAGCAGGAAAGAGTGTCATGAACTATCGGTTCTGTCTGCCATGGTTAATATTTGTGAAATACATTCTGTATTTTCACTATTCTGGGCTTTGAGTATGACATTCTCTATGAAATCTAGTTAAAATCCAAGATTATGCTGTATATGTCACCACCGATGTTAAACAAATAGTTAATGTGCACTATTTTGTCTGAGGAGCTACAAAATTTTCAATGAAAAGTTGCAGAAACTGCCCACTTACAATGAGACTGGATCCGCAGTTGGATGATGCATTTTTTTTTCACAATTTAGTAACTTTTATCTTGATTTCACTATATTTTAAACACTAGCTCAACCTCTGCGAGCATTAAGATGTTTGTGAACATAATTAAATAACCACAACCACCACATACAGCTCTTCCACGAATTTTATTAACAAAGTTGAAATCACTGTAGCCTCACTTTCCTGAAAATATATTCTAAAGGAATTTGCAATTCAGGCACATTCTATTTTAGTTAATGAAGGTCCTGAAATTTTAAATACTGGGATCCCCAATTATTCTAACTTGCTCATGGGCATCTAATTCTACATCTCGGAGATAAATCATTTTATCATCTAGATTAGCGGCCCTTAGCTTTTTGACCTTCTGTGCATGTTTAAGTGTCTTTTCAGTTTGGCTTCTCTTTAATTAGGAGAAGAAGCCTTGTATTTTAAGAATGTCACTGTTTAAAACAATGTGAATTTTACATAACACATTTGCCTTAAAGCATCTGCAATGAACTCACTTTTATAAATCAAAACAAATATGAATTTAAAACTAACCATTAGGTTCTATAGCCAAAATTATGTTGTTCTTGACCCTGTTGGTATAAAAATTCAAATTCCTTTGTTCAAGATTGGTCTCTCCAATAATTTATGGTTTTCACAAATCTCTTTGTTTCCAGGAAGCTCAAAAGGAGCAAACACAAAATTCACAGAAAAGCACCAAATGAGCAATTAAAGCTTCTATTGTAAGACCTAAACTGTAATGCTCCATTCCAAAAGATTAAATATTAAGCCTTCAGAACAATTTATGCAATTCTATAGAACAGAAAGGGCAGCAGAGAAAAAAGTGCAAACTTCAATGTTAGTTGCTGAGTTTAGTGTTGCTTACAGTTTTCTTCTTTACTCTCAATCCTGTTACAAATAATGCAAACCTGTTTTTATTAATTTACATTAAGTTCATTTAACACTGATGAAACAGACCAGAAATGTATAATGAGGAACATTTAACAAGCTCCCGCATTAGGGCTAATCATGCTCTGTTTACGAGAGCTTATTTCATTCTTGGAAAATATCCTAGTAGAAAGCTCCATCCTTATTTAACAAGTAAAAAGGAGAGAGTCACCAGCTACTGATAACAAAGAAATGAACAAGCTTAATAATCTCCAATTTGGTTTTCCACTCCACTTAATGATGGAGGCAATGTGAGCTCTGTGGCCAGAGTACATGAGGAAGCAACCACAAGCACTGAAAATTTAATTAAAAGTCAGAAAGCCATTGCAATGAAGACTCAGCAGAAAGCCATTTATTTTTAAAATCTAATATATTCTTCATGACTAAAGGCTAAAGCACATGCTGACTTACACATTTAGCTGTAACTGATTTAAGCTACTTGATGATTTTTTTCCTTTTTTTTTTTTTTTTTTTGCTCACAGGGTGGTGCTCAATTTGCAATGAAGTAAATTGGCAGAATTTAATTTGGTGGTTTTTTTAACTCTGTAAAAAGAATCCTCATTAAAGCCACACGATCAGCTGTATACTTTTTTCATCATTAACTAGCCTAACTGCAGGTAAAAGAGATACAATTATGGATTTATATAAATCCTATTGTCAATTTATAGCTGAAAGACTGGTGAGTTACCTCGTTTTAAATAGGTTATTTTTTCCCCTTAACCTTTCTTTGTTTTAATGAGGATTCGGTTTGTCACTGTCTGAGAAGTCTGCTGGCAGGAAAGTTCCTCAGAAATTATAAGGAATAAAGAGTAGGAATGGGAGAAGATACTTGTCTAAGTTCCAAATTTGCTAGAAGACTCCATGTTTGAAATCCATCCCCAGAGCAGTGTATTTATTGTCTATCAGGCACCACCCCGTAGTACAGAAAGCCAAAACGGTGAGAGCACTTAAACAAGGGTTTAAAAATGAAGGAAGTTGAGAGAAATTTCCCTAGGTCCGGTAGAGTTGCAAGGAATACCAGATAAGACACTGGATAAAATTGTGCCTTCCAGATAACCTTGATATGGATATATTTTTGCCTAGTTATTTTACCTTACTTTGTTTGTAAAAAAAAAAAGGCTTGAAGCAGCTGGCAGATGAACACAGAATAACACACTCAGCCTGGGTCCTCATAGTGAAACTTCAAAAAGCAACACTTCCCACCATCCCAAGAGATGTAATGGGAACCTCTCTACTCTCCAGCCAAAAGCCTAACAGGTGGCTGCTGATGCTGTTAAAACCTACATCCTATCTGCATAAACTTCCTTCCGGGGAACTCAGGCTCCACCTTCCCACTCCTCCCTGTGAAATAACAGATTAATGGGCTTCTGGAGTCCAAGGCATTCTCGGCCCTGTTCTCTCTCCTCTCCGGTCCAGATTGGATAACAAACATGTTCCCCAGTTAACTAATACTGATGCACTAGCACTGATTAAATTGGGTGACCTCCTAGGGCAGGTCAATCTCATTTTACCTCTGACACTTCCTGCAGAGAAGGCAAAAAAAAAAAAAAAAAAACAGTGAGAATTTTCCTATGGGGGTAGCATAAATCTCCACTCTTTACCCCCGTCACACAAAAACATCATTATAACATCTGCTGGCTATTTTTATTGGTCAACGGGAACATGGTGCATGATTATGATGAGCTAGCTTTAAAAAATAAGATCAGGTCAAATACTTCTAGACCTTCTCTCTTCTTGCATTTTCAGCTGTTCTATGCTTCCACATTTAGGCACCCAGATACTACTATTAGCTCCCACCTTTTTTCTGGTGCCCCTCAATGTGAAGATCACAAACTTTTTTGGGCATGACTTGTCTGTTTTATTGTGCATCCTTATGGCCAAGGCTTATGAAATTATAATGCATCAGCGTATGACTGACCCAAAAAACCAGCCTTCAGTTTATGTAGAAAGAATGTTTGATTCTTTTTCCATTTCAATTTTCAAATAATCTGAATCCTACTAATATTGGGAATCAATAGCCCTCTGCCATAACTCCCAGAACTTTCTTGGTGCCCTCCTCTCCCTGGGAACTCTGATGAAAGCCAAACCACTTCTCATTGCATGTTAGATCCAGTTTCCCTTATTGAAAAGCAACTCCCATGAGACCTAACAATTCAGGCATTATATAACACTGTTCATAGTCAAAGAGTGTCCTATACCTATATGTGCTATGTCGGTAGGCCTAAACCCGACAAAATATCTCAGTGCTATGAGCTTGCCTTCAGGCCAATGACATATTTTTTGAGCTTTTCGTAAAGTAACTTGAAACTTTTGGTGGTTGTTATCCAAAATGAAGTACGGCAGTCTATTCCTAACTATAATACTTGTGAAGCATGGAGAAAACCACAAGGAGTTGACTGAGGAACTCAGAGCCCTTAGTACCTACTGATCCCTGCTGTGCCCTTGGTCACTGACACTAATGAACTTCATACTGACCTCCCCACATCCTATGGTCATGTTGCCATATTGTAATATAAAAATCCTGATGACACGAGAATCATCTACCCAAACTACCAAACAGCTGCTCAAACTACCAAAATAACATTTAAGGAGGCTAAGTGTCCATGACAAATAAGAACCAAGGCTCTTAGTTATCTCCTTATTCCTCAACTATTCTTCAGAGGCTTAAAAAAGCTCAACAATGAGAAAATAAAATGGGAATTTCACTGAAACAATACCTATTATCACAATTTTTTTTTTTTTTTGAGATGGGGTCTCACTACATGCCCAGGCTGGTTTCAAACTCCTGGGCTCAAGCAACCCTCCTGCCTCAGCCTCCCATGTAGTTGGGACTACAGGTGCACACTACCATGCCAAGCTCAGAATTTTAAGTTCCTCTCTCTTCCCATCCCAACTGTATTACACACTGCCATCTACACCTTCTTCCAAACACTTTGATCCATTCCATCTAGTCACAGTATTTCCTGCCTCCAGCTTCCTAAGCTTCTGCCTCCCCAGTAGATAACTATCTAACGGAGCCTCAGGAAGCTACATATGACATTTATTCTAGCTTATAATGGCCAAAAATGAACACAGATAAAGTACCAACCAGAATGAATTACTTTGCAATTTAGAAAACATCAAATAAGAAAGTCAAAAATCAGAGCGGTGGTTGCCTGAAATCAAAACCAGGAGCAGCAAGCAGAACCTCCTCAGAGAGACCCCCACATCTTTTCTCTTGTCTGCCCTGTGACTCACTGCTGCACCAGAAGCCAGTTTATTAATGCTTCCTCAGTCTGCTATTGT
The DNA here is from genome assembly GCA_963574885.1 of Lepilemur ruficaudatus. Lineage (NCBI taxonomy): Eukaryota > Metazoa > Chordata > Mammalia > Primates > Lepilemuridae > Lepilemur > Lepilemur ruficaudatus. Next base: position 15,966 of record CAUYRT010037933.1, on the reverse strand, counting down.
TGGAAATCCTACTCACCATTACCCTGCCTCCTTTGACACCTTTACTGTTCATAAATCTTTTTCTCTTCCTAAATTTTCAAACATAAGCCATTTCATATAACAACTCTTATACACCCTTGACATCTTAAATGTTCATTCCTCTTTGAGTTTTCCAATTTATGTGAGAAAGGCTGTCTATCTTATCTTTGGAAGAATAAATAAGTTAATTATACGAAAAAAAGTAAACTTTGTCAAGTTAATCATATGCATTTCATCAGTGTAGCTAAAATGTCTTCAAATTCCAGAAGATGTGGTATTGGTTTTTTCAATCTTTGAGTTATAGAAATGTACAAGCTGAAAATTAAAGACCATTTGACTGTACTTTAATGATAAACCAGAAATTAAAGACTATCCCTTAGGATCAGGTTCCCCAAAGAAAACACCACCTTGATAGCCAGAGAACACTGCCACAGGAGACAACACATTTCTACCTCCATGGCAACCTGCCAGGACTGAAGTCAAAAGCCAGATTTAACAAATGATTTAGTTTACATGGTGAAGACAAACATAAAATCCGCCCGAATGCTTCACGTTTTTCTCCTCTGCAATGAGTGAAACACCTTTTCCACTTATTACATTAGAAAGAACAATTAATTCAAGGTAAAATAGGCTTTAATTAAGGATAAAACCAGAGCTTTTAGATTTCACACAGAACTCTAAAAAGTGACCAAGAATCACTACACCTCACTAGGATTTCAATAGGAATTTAACTCAGTAGAATATCAGCTCAGTTCAAGAAAGCGTTGGTGTTTTGGTTTTGTTCCAGCTCACGAGCTTGAGAAAACATATAGGTTAGGTTCTGGTTTTCATGGGCCCATTGTTGAAAAACTAAAATACATTGGTTTACTTCATGGTTTGATAAAATACACTGGGTTCAAACTGAAGTCCAGGAGAAGTAGAAGTGTGTCATAGCTTGGTGTAATTGAAAAAAATACTAAATAATACTATATACTAAATATATAGTTTTTTAAGTAGATTTCCTTCTACAAGGCAACATGGCTAGTATTTCTTTTTTCTAATCAAAGAAAGGATGCTTGGTGTACTTTTATCAAATAAAGAGGGATTTCACTACCACCAACGTGAATCTTCTTTCTAGAGAAGATGTGAGTGGGAAGCAAGGACATTGGGGTGCAGGCATGTCCCCTCCTGCCTGTGAGGCACCTTGGAGTATTGCTTGGTAGATGGTCTGGCTGTGGAAAGTGGGACTTTGGACAGACAGGGCAAGACAGTGTGGAATAAAGGACATAATCAGTAAAAATGGCTGGGAGAGTTCAGGACTCCATAGCAGGCTGAGGTTGTTACTTACTGTTCCCTGGAGCTAGCGTCATAAATAAGAACATACGGTCTGCAACCATTCGAGCACGCAGAAATTTTTGTTGATATGTTTCCTGAAACTCTAGGACACTTTTCCTTTATTAACATAGAGAGCTATTTCTTGACAGGATCACCCATCAGCTCGGAAGAGCCTAGGTTACAGAAATCTATACCATACTTCTAATTCTGGAGCACTGAATTTTTTCCTCTTCCCCCCTTGTTTTAATTGTACAGAAATAAATGTAACATAAGCAATGTAAAAAATCAAGTCTTGCTAGTTAAATATAAGAACACCGAGCAAAATATCTGAGAAAGGTTACACCTCTTTAAAGATGCAAATTGATAATGGAGCTCAATATCAAAACAACAGAGTGCTGTTAATTTTTAAAAAGGTGCAAATTGCTAATCTTACTTAAGGCTTTTTTTTTTGAATTGCTTATTAAGAGTCCTAGCACAAAAAAATTAAACAAAATAAACTCTTAAAAATAGGAGGCAAAGGGCTAAATATGAGCTACACTATAATCCTTTGCTTAATTTTCGGACTTGCTGACTTCAGTTAAAGTTGCTAAAGTTTGGAGACTTTATATTATTTACCCCAGGCCCAGTCTAGAAGTCCCTATGCTTGGTTTTTTAGTTGTCCATTGCCACAACAGTGGTGCATAACAACCACAAAACCTCAGTGTTATACAAAATAAGCATGTACTTAGCTCACAAGTTTGGTGGTTCAGCTGCTCTCTTCTGACCTTGGCTGATCTTGCCTGGCCTTCCTCATGCTTCTGCAGTCAGCTGAGGACTGAGAAGGAGGTTTGGCTGATCTTAGCCAAGCTTACTCACATGTCTGGGGTCAGCTGCCTCTTGACTGATTTGTTCACAGAGGTGACAGGGCAGCGGGGCACTACTTCATGTTCCATCTGTGGCAGGCTCACCCAGGCATGGTCTCCTGGCCATGATAGAGGAGCAACAGTGGAAGCAGAGACATGAGCATTTTTTCCAACCATCTGCAAGTATTACATAGGCAACATTTGTTTTGCAATCACCCTATGAAGGTGGGTTGGACCCCTCCCACCAATTAATAGGTTGGATGATATCTAGACTGATGACACTTCACACACCAAGAAAATTTGAAAGAAAATCTATTATTTACACAAGGGACTTCTGTGGGGAGCAATGTAGACACAAGACAATCTGGAATGGCAAGAGGGCTTGGGCCTTTGTAGTGGCTGGGGGTGGGGATGGAGAAAGGGTTATTGAGTGGGTGAGGGTGTTCGAATTCCCCTACACTGCCAAGAAGTCAGTACGTGTATGTGTGTTTCCTTGTCTAAAGTACAGTGGTGGGGAAGAGAAGATTGGAAGTCTAAATCCTATTAACAGTCTATTGTCAAAATTGGAGTCAGACTCTTTATTATAACGTTCCATCACCCAAAGAGGGTCACATGGCCAAACTCAGAATCAAAGGGCAGAGAAACCAATTCCAGTGAAAAAAAATTACAAAGTAATGTGTCAAAGGTGCACAGAAACAGAAAGGGTGTAGAATTGGGATGATTAATGCAACCCATCTAACACACCCAATGAAGATGGATATTCAGGCCCAGGGCATTGTTGCCTCCAGAAAATATTTTATACTGTATGATGAGACAATGGCTATGTACCTAAGACGTTGAAGATATGTAGGGAGAATGATGAATCCAAAGAGTTAATGAGTTTTGTGTGACCCTCCAAAAAAGGAAAAAGAAACATGGAACTCAAAAATCTCCAACTGAATGTGACAGGCTGGGGATGGGCTAGTGTGGGGGGTGAGGGGTGGGGGGGTGAGTGCTACTGGGTCCCAAATTTGGCAGCTCTCATTCCTCAAGCCACAATGCTAGATCCTGTGCTAATTCAGTGTAATTATCCCTTAGAGAATCTTCCTGAGAAAGAAGAGTGCTAACCTGGTCATAAGTCTCCACAAAGTTTATCACAGTTTAACATCTCCTTCCTCTATCTCATTATTTGAATTTGAGAAATATAGAACAATTTCAATATTGGTCTAGCTAAAATACAGCCAGAAGGGAAAGCCTGCTGACCGCCAGTCTCCCCTGTAACTTCCCCTCCCTGCCACACACAATAATTGAATATGAAGACACTATAAATATTCTTCATGTTATCCACCATTCAGAACGATTCCTCCCTCCATGCTACAAACACCTACAGGGCCCCTGACCTGTAGGACGAGTAAAGGGCTCTTTCCCCTCCCCTGGACAACACCACCCCCGACTCACCAGAGCACACTGCACCCCAACCTCTGCCTCCTTCAGAAGCTGGAGAGCAGAAGCACTGATTGTCCTCAGAACCACCACTGCTGGACAGACAGTCCGCCCAACCCGGCAAAGATAAGCACACAGAATCCTAGGGCCAAAATTTAGAACAATTTCTCTGAGTAGCTGAATAAAAACTTTGAATTTCAGATTCCTTAAGATCCTACTAGAAAAAGATAATAACACTGTGAGTTAGAAAAGGACAATAACTCTTCAGGAAATTTGAAATCCTAGCGAGAAGATATGCCGGTGAAAGCAAACCTATTCTAAATGTTCACTCTCTTTCACCTCCCACATCCAATCAACCACCTGTTCTGTCCATTTGACGTCTGAAATATTCATTGAACCCATTCACAATCCCTTAACCTGCAAATAACCCAGATACGTATGTGCCATCCAGCCACGGCTCCCCAGTATTTACAGGAGGACACCCTAACCTCATCACACAGAAGGTAAGACTGTGCAAAACTCTTTCCCGACACTCTAGTCTCACCTTCTGCCAACAGGTGCCCTGCAGCTCCCATGTGCACTTCCCTGGACCTACCACATTCATTAAAGTTTCCATTCTTTTGTAAATCATCTCTGCCTAGAATGCCCTTCAGTGCCCCTGGCCACTTCCAACCGATAATCTCCAGACATTCTTCACATCCTGGTCCAAATGTTGCATGCACTGTGAATTTGTGCCCACCTCTTCCAGATATTGTTCATTGTTTTAGGTCTCGGCTTGCTCAACCCTTTCCACCTATCTCTATTGCATCCCAAACCATACCTGTAGCATCATAATTTGTTCACCTGTTTGTTTCTGGTTAGCATATGAGCTCCTAGAAAGCCGGCACCATCTCCTTCCTTATACTTGTCCCCATTTGGCCCTCAGTGCCATGCCTGGTATGTAGCAGGCATGCCACATGTCTGATGAATGAATGAATGAATTCACTGTTCTTTCCTGGCAGATCTCTTGCCTGCCTTGCACCAGCGGAATGGCGTTCCCATGGGGGTCACTGGGACAAACCAAACATGAACCCTCAATCAGTAGCGACTTCCTACAAACTTCTGAGTAATAGAACCTAAAAGATCTCGGTAGCAAAAGAAACATAATGAGAGACACGAGGAGAAGTGGAAAAGAGAGGGAGAGAGAAGGGTTGAATGGAAAGAACCAGAAGAGATGAAAGAAGTAACAGATTGAAAGGGTTTGGAGAGGCAAGAAGAAATAGAAACAAAGCAAGATGAGAGTTATGAGAGTGAAGATTCGCTCCACCAAGAGAAGGAGAGAGACAGAAAAGCACTGTTCACAGAGACGACGGAGGCCAAGGATGAAGGAGAAATCTACGGAAACTAATAAGAACCAATTAGAAGGAAAGGGAAGAGACTTATTCAAGGAGTATGGTGTTAAAAAGTAAATGAAGTGGAAATTTTTTAAGTGTTAAACTCTACCAAAAAACAGTATGAGGGCAAATTTTCACACAGTGAAACTTCAGTGAATAAAAGGTATAACAAGTCTTTTGCTTGTGTTTAGATGGCACAAAATACTAAATCATAATTAAAACACTTTACCAACACTAAGTAAGGTAGCTAAGTCAATATTATTGGCCTGGTTTTTAAGAGGAGACAACCCTTGGGACTAGAAAGATTAGGTACCTCAACAAGATCACACAACAAGTGTGTTTCTCCGGAAAAGAATTGTGCAGGTTGTCTTGCCCAGGGGTGGAGTTATGTAAAGAGTAATAATTACGAGAACCTCTCAGGCAGAAGAGAAGGGGAAAATAACTGAGCAAAGGGCAAAATAAGGCATAAAAACTTGATCAATAGGTTCCTGAAAAACGCCCAGGGCTTTAAACATACTACCCTGTTTCCAGCATGTTACACTCTAGGATGACCACGAGTCAAGCCCATGAACGAGGAAGACAGTTCCACTCAGCAGCAAACCACAAGTTCATGCAGTCCCCTGATTTAGAAGAAGGGCCAGAGACACAGGAGAACCCAAGGGAGAGGACTGCACAGTCGGGGTCAGGAATTTGACACAAGCACTTGTTGAAGATACTTCCGACAGCTTGTCTCTCCCTTGCCTCCGTGCTTCCTGCAAGTAATGTCCCTAATACACACGGGAGGACTTTCCAGTAGCATCATTGAAACCCCTGGTGATATCTGAGTTGCCTGGGCCCCCAGTGTATGTCTCAGATAGCCATCATCTCTGCATTGCAACCACTGGTCCCAAGCTGTCTCCCCTGCTAGACTGTGATTCCTTGTCAGGGCTTGTGTCTTCCTCATTTCTTCATGTGAAACATCCATCAACATTGCCAGCATCTAGTAAGTGATTAATAAACTAAGTGGAAGCATAGATGAATAAATAATCAAGCAAACTACAAATGCTGCTTAATCTTTTAAGCCCAGCCCCCTGAGGGTTTGTGACGGCTCTCTGGGCACCTAGGTACAATTTGAAACATTTACCACTAGATGGCACTATTTTAATGAGGCAGTGAAGCCCTTACTATCACATACAGGTATCTGTTTAAATCAAGGTATAAAAGATAGTACTCCAAAAGTGAAATTTTCTAACTCTGTAATTTCTCTTAAATTTCCACAATACTCTAATGTTTTACCTGCCAAAAGTAAAATACTCTTTAATAAATTCTCACTTTCCCCATTCCCACTGTTACGGCCACAGAAATCACCATTACAAAGTTAAATCCTTTCCATATCTCCTTCATAAGCCTGGAGAACTTCCCTTGACAGGATGTGTTATTGCTACAGGTGTTTTCAACCTCTGTACATATTAATAAGGTTACTACTGTAAAAACATACACCTGTTACACCGGTTTTATTCCTTTGTAAATAAACCTGGTTTGGGGAAATGAGGTTTTTTTCATTTTTGATAGCTTCTTCCAGAAGATCCTAAGGGGCATGCTCATCCTTGGACTCTCGGAATACCCGCCACCAGCAGCTGCTTGCAGGTTCCATCTTGTCACACCCAAATCCCTCCTTCTTCTGTCCCTTCTGCTCAATACTCTCACGCGGCCGCCTAGTGCCCGCCACCGCTGAGTATATGCAGTCTCCCCCCTCCCAGCTGGAGCTCCAGGACAGCAGAGATCGTGCCTTTTCTATCATGGTAAGCTCTCTGCATCACCTAGCACAAAGCTCCATGGAATAAGTATCAGAAAGACAATAACGCAGCCTAAGTTTGAGGCTACTCTAGAACTCAGCAGTTAATTCATCTTTGTCAGAGGTGACAAGGCAGCCGAACATCTTAACTGACGTTCCAGTCTGCATCACCCAAACCTGATGTCTTTAGACCCAGACTCATCATACCCTCCTTCCGTCCCTGCCCCCTCAGCCTGCTCCTCCTCCTGTCAATGGCACGTGGTTCCGCCATCCATCCAAGCTCAAGACCGCAGAGTAAGGTTGCCTCTGTCCCCTTCCGTGACCCCCCTTCTCCTTTGTTCAGTCTTGCTTTGCATCTCCACATCCATTTTTAGGTCCTGGCTTTAGAGCTCGTCTCTCTGTTATAGTATAAGATTTTTGAAGACAGAGGTCCTTTATTTATTTACTCACTTTCATATTGTTCTCAGGGCCTTTCATAACCGGGGTAGTAAGTTTATCAATTCATCTACTTGAGAATATGTTAGATGTTGTCAATAAAGCAATAAATAAGATAGGAGATGTACACACACAGAGACCATAATGAATATCAGGAAAATTTAAGCAAAAATGAAAGATTGAGCCTGAACTCATCCATCCCTACAAGCCTTCCAAAAGTATCTTTCATTTAGGAAAAAAAATTGTTTTCTTGTATTATAAAATGTGCAATACTGTATGGAGTAGGACATGAATTACTTTCACTCAACTATAAAACCAGTGAAAAGAAAATGAAATTGTCCAGATTTGGGCATAGAAGAGATATTATGACAATTTAATACTGAACTATTTTTAGAAGTGAGACAATACTCTATGCTCCAAACCTTCCCTGGCCTCCCGCCCGAACAAGAGACTTGCAAATCTGATTTATAATTTTTAGAAAAGATGGTAAAGGATCGTTGCACAATGCCTTCCAGATTACATTTGCATTTTAATAGAAAATGTCAATGCCCCTGTCTCCAAGGGTGATGCATACTAGAAACTTCAGGTGCCCTGGCAGTCGGCTCTTGAGGGCTATGCCTTGCCCGTGTGATGACATCATATAGGCTTCCACCCTATCACAGGCAGGGACAGCCCTGGCACTACTGCACCCATCAGAATGTCTCCGGCCATGGAATAATGACGCTGGCTTCTTCCTTCTTTCAAGGGATAACTCTCGGCATCTCAGAGAAATAAAAATGGGCAAAAGCACAGGCTCTGGAGTCATGAAGATCTAGCAATGGTTGTTATTGTTGTTGCTGCTGCTGTTAATAGTATTCAGGATCTCCCTGGGCTATAACAATCCTCTCCCATATACAGCGCGCCATGGGGTATTACCACCACCTCCACAAGCTGACGCTGAGTTCTGGGCATACGAACCAGAGATAGTCAGTAGCTGGAATATTTGCTAGATGAGAAAGCATGAGGTCTCACTAAGCATTCAGCTAGCTATCCACACCCCTTCCAGGCCCTGTGGCACCACCCCACAAACCACAGCTAATACTTCCTGGGCTATTTATTGTATGTCACGCACTGTGCTAAGACCTTCACACAGGACCTTATCTAGTCTTCACAACAACCCTATGGAGTACATTATATTAGTATTCCCGTTTCCAGAGGAGGAAACTAAGAATTCCAGAGGATAATCTTGCCTTGGGTCATATGGCCAGTAAGGAGACGAATCGTTCTGACTCTTTTTATCCTTCTTTCTTCCAACTTTTTACAAAGATAAGTCCTGTTCTCCAATCTGTTTTTAAATCTCTACCTTGATATCAGACCATATCTTATCAGTAAATGAAGCCCTGGCATTTAAGGAGAAGTCATTCATTTAAGTGCTTGAGTATATATAATTCTATATCCATGAGCAAATTTTGCCAATATTCCTGGAATGTTTTTTTAAAAAATAAATATATTGTTAGAACAAAAAATAACCTGTAGATAAATAAGACCAAAGTTGTCATTTTACAGATGAGAAAAATTAAATCCACAGATAAAATGCCTTGCTCTAAGTGTCATAGCAGAAAGGGAACTAGATCCCAGGGCACTGCTCTTCCCAAAGGGCTCAGCTCACCAACTGAGACTCAGTCTGAACAGCATAGAATTGTGAATAATGAGTCCTTCATAGCATAGCATAGCATGGTGGTTAAGAACAGAGGCTCTGGAATCAGACCAAATGGGCTTCCTCCCACTTCCATCACGATATAACTTTGGGCAGCTAGTGAGGTCTTAGCAGAGTTTTAAAGATGACATCATTAGGCTGACAGGCAGGAAAGGGCATTCTAGGCAGAAAAAAACATTAGAGACAGAATCGTGGAGAAATGAAATAGCATGGGGTACTCACAGAGGCACAAGAGTGAGATATTGCTAGGGCATAAGAACCAAGGCATGGGGCAGGGGGGAGGAGGCTGGAGGGGTAAGCAGAGACCAGTGATGTGTCAGGCTAAGGAGCTTGCACTGTTACCCTACCGGTGACGAAGAACAAATGACAGGTTTTAAGCAGGGCAGAGCCAAGGTCAGCTAAGCGTTTTGGATAGCTCTGATGATCTGTCTCCAACTTCTCTCCTCTTTCTACCTGCCTGAAATGACCTTGCATCTCTTCTTCAAGTCAAATTCCAAATTGGTTTTAAGGTCCTGCTCCCAGTTCTTCACCTTTGGCAGGCAGGCCTCAGCTGGCTCTCCCGTCCCGTGGTGGTTTTTCTCTGCATTTCCTTGGCAAGTCTCATCAGCTGCACCACGATCCACCACTCCCTGCCTTAGAACAGTCTTCAAGACCTCCAGAGGCAAACGTGTGTGAAGCCACCTGAGGATGGGTTCTTCCAGGGTAGGATCCCAGCCACCGCTCTCTGTCGACAGCTCAAAGAGACCTCCGGGGGGACTGCTGCAGCTGGCAGAGAGTGTGCTTACCCTGCACGCTCTTCCCATGGCCAGAAAACAGGAAAATTTCCTCTGAAATCCGTGCTTCTCCAGAATGTAAGGGTTCCCAGGGAAATTCAGGTCACCTGGTTCCTGGTTCTCCAGGGGCCTTCTTTCCACTAGCAGAAACACAAGTGCCTGCTACAAGGGCAAAGCTATTCAATTAGCTCTCATTGAAGTGGCTTCTTTTCCCCACAGGTGTAAATTGGGAGCCTGGTATGTTGTTTTGAACTTGACTCAACATAAAACGATATTTATTTCCAGACTCTCCCCGGCTCCAAAGAAGGAAGTGAAGACACACTCGAGGCCTGCGAAGTTTACCCTGCGCATCCCAGCCCTCTGCCTGGGGGAAATCATGCACGGGGAGGACTCCGCTCAGCAAGTTCTCTGGCAATTCATTCTTCGTGGGCCTGCAGAGAGGCGTGCAGCAAGCAGTATATAAGTACCTAAGGTATTCTAAAAGTGTTTAAATATGTAGACAGCACATGATTGTCAAGCACCAAAGTAAATTTCTCTCAGGAAAAAAAAAAGCATAATTGTAAACTCAGAGAAGCCTGTGCTTTTCAAAAGAAGTTTGATCTAAGGATGCATCAAATCTTTTGTCACAATTCTTACTCACTTTTGGCAGCAAAGACAGAGCGTGTTTTCTCCAGTTGCTGCTTCTAAATAAATTCAGCTGCATTCACCGTCCTGTCCTTCCATGGCTCCCCTTTAAGGGGCAGCATATAATGCGCTTCATGACCCGGCCTCTCCCTCCCTGACAAGTTTCATCTCCTGCCACTGCCGCGACATATTTCTTGTACTCTTGTCAAACTGATCTAGTGCATTTCCTCTCACGGGCTGTATTCTATTTCATCTCTATTCCTTTTCCCACGCCATTCCTTCTTCTTGGAACATATTTACACACACGTACACAGCCCTATCCTTTCAATTTTCTGGTTAACTCCTATTTTTAAGTATAATAACCAAAATTTATTAGTCCTTCTGACATTTTATGGGGCATCACTATATAAAACACAAGTAAGACAAGCCTTCAAAATGCAGCTCAGACAGCCTCTTCTCTAGAAACCACCCTCACCCCCTACTCTTCAGGGATCAATGAAGGTTCCTTTTTTGCACTTTCCTCTATCAGAGAGCTTACCACGCTCCATCATAACCAGTTGTTTACTGATTGTCTCCTACCCTGCTGTGAGCTGTTTGACGTCAGGAACAATGTCTTCCATTTCTGTCCTCACCACTCCCACCCCTAACGCCTGGCCCTTAGCATTGGTTCAATGCATGTTTATCCAGCAAATGAATGCATTGCACTGACGGACTTTGCATGGCAACCCGTAGCCCTTTGTCTGGGGAGATCCTCATGCCGATTTAAGATCCCCATCACATTTTGCTGGCTCTGATTTAGAAAAATTACTAAACGTACATCTTCATTTAGTCAACAAATAGAACAATGATATAGCAATGAACCAGGCTGACTCAATTCCTGCCTTCATGGAACTTATACTTTAGAGAGGAAGACAAAAAACAAGTCAATAGACAATTCAAAATAATTGTAAATTGTAATAAGTATATAAAGAAAAGAAGCAAGATATAGAGATGGAAAATGACAGAGAAAGATCTTTAGTGGTCAGGCAAGCACTCTCTGAGATGATGACATTGAAGTGAGACCTACTAAAAACTGAGGCTCTAGTCAGGAGAAAACAGAATTGCAGGGAATGGGAAATGCATATGCAAAGGCCCTGAGGTAGGGAACAATTGGAGTCTTCAAGATCTAAAAGGCTCTCAGTGGAATTGAAGCTCAGTGAACAGGAGGAAGAGCAGCCAGAGGGTTGGAAAGAGCAGCAGAGGACAAGTCTTACGTGGCCTTGTATGCAATATGCAATTTAGTTTTTCCCAAGTACAATAAGAAAGCACTGAACGATTTCAGAAGGGAAGTTACCTGATCAGACATAGGTTTAAGATCACCTTTTCTGTTAAATGGAGGACAGAATGAATAATATTTGGGATAAAGTGCATCCCTGAATTGTTCCTATTTTTTGCTGGAATAACTTCATAATTTAACTCTTTAGCACAGAAGTCAGCAAACTTTTTCTGTAGAAGGCCATATCATAAATATTTCAGACTTTGTGTTCTCTATGGTCTTTGTCAGTTACTCAGTGCTGCTGTGATAGTGCAAAATGACTGAGTGAACATAAACAATACATAAATGTATGAGTGTGCCTGTGCTCCAGTGAAACTTTACTTATAAAAATAGGTGGTGGGCTGCATTTGGCCCACAAGCCATAGTTTGCCAACTCCTGCTGCAGAGTTTGGACAGGAGGGAAGAGTGAAACCTTCTTCTGACAGCCAGATTATGGGTCTCAGACAGTCCCTACTTCCACAAGCAGACTTGTTGGATGGGTGGGGTCACCTCAGCCCCTCCCTGGCAGCTTTCCCTGGAAGGCTGGGAGTGGAGCTTTGAGCCTCACTGAAACAGCTAACTCACCAGCTTTTGTGGAGCCTGAGGCAGGCTCACCCAACCCAGCCCCACCCAGCCTCATTCCCCCAACTGCCTCCGCTGTGGTGGAGTATAAGGACTCACCGGGAAATTCTAGGGCTCCACCCATATAACCTGGAGCATTTGAGTACTTCTCCTGAGGGGCTAGAGCTGGTCACAGGTCCCAAAAACAACACTGAATCTTGTTCCTTTCAGCAAGCACCAGTGACTGACAGGGAGGTCAATTTGCATAGCCCCTTACAGCATTTACTGACTCAATCATACAGAGTGTGGTTGACTCTTACCCACAAGCACCACCTACTGTCTCAGAGAATAAACTGGGCATGCCAGTATAATTCACACTGTTAAGAGGACCACAGGGCTGGGGAAAGAGAAATGATCTCAAAGACCTCCATCCTTCTTCATCAAAGAGAGACAGGGAATCTGCCTGTAGCTCACCACTACTACAGCCTATAAGTGGACATGTACATGCTTGAACTCTTTAAAAGACCAGTGTAGAACTACAACCTCACTAATTAACAACAGAGTTAAACAAATTTTGAATACACAAAGCAGGATAATAGGAGGAGTTTTCTTCTAAGTCTGCAGAAATATGGGTAAAGGTGACACCTCAAGTTAATGCATTGGTGGTCTCTAATAGGTTGAATTTGGTACGATGTATTTAAATGAGAATAATTGCATTATATTTCTTTAAAATAGTAAAAAAAATTATTCCTTGATATGACTATTCCATTATTTATTTATCCTCTCTCCTGTTGATGGGGCTTTGGATTATTTCTGGAGTTTTTCTGTTACAAACATGCTGCTGTGAGCATTCTTGTACTTATCTCCTGCATTTGCAATTTTCTTTCGGGTATATGCCTAAGAGAGGAATTAATGAATTGTAAGGTTTCTGAACATTCAACTTTATAATACAATGCTGATTGTTTTCCAAAGTGCCAGTAACAACTTACCTATAACAAAAATATGGATGAATTTTAGATATATAACGTTGAGTTAAAAAGATAAGAAATCCCAGGATATTACATATAGATTCTTGCCTCTTTTCTAAATTTCAAAGTAATTAACACTAACTAACATTGTTTTTAGAATGAATAACATTTTTTTCATATTTTAAAAAACCAAGGGATGAATCGAGACAAGATTCAGAATAAGTAAAGTCAGGTAGCAAAGATTGAGCACCAGAAAGGGAAGGACCATATTTATTAATGTTCTAGTTTCCATGTTGGGTGGTGAGCATATTGTTGTTTATTTTATGTTAATAATAAATAATTAAAAAGTCACGCCTGTACCAATGATGAGAATATGGCATGAACCAAGGATATGAGGGTGAAAATTATAAATAAAATCCAAATCTAAATCAAGATGATAAACTTGCCTCTCCTCAGGATAAACAGTCTAAAATTTAGTGAAGTGGAAAAAAGCTCAGACCTCACTTTAAATTAACAGGGAATCAAATCCTGGCCCTGACGCTATCTTTCTTAGTGTACCCTCTCAGATGTAAGATGGAGATAGTACTATGATAAAGGAGGCATTTCAAATCACTGGGGTAAGGATGGACTAAGCAGTAACCAGAACGAGGACACCCAGCTGGCTGATGACAAAGGGAGGGAGAGAGCAAGGAAGAAAAGGTGAAGGGAGGGAAAGAGGATGGGTCATTACATTGCTTCTTATGCAAAAAAAAACCCTGTTAAATTCTAAATGAATCAAAACTTTGTAAAAATAAAAGCTATGGGCTGGGTGCAGTGGCTCACGCCTGTAATCCTAGCACTCTGGGAGGCCAAGGCGGATGGATCGCTCAAGGTCTGGAGTTACAAACCATCCTGAGCAAGAGCGAGACCCGGTCTCTACTAAAAATAGAAAGAAATTAATTGGCCAACTAAAAACATACAGAAAAAATTAGCCGGGCATGGTGGCGTGTGCCTGTAGTCCCAGCTACTCGGGAGGCTGAGGCAGAAGGATCGCCTGAGCCCAGGAGTTTGAGGTTACTATGAGCTAGGGTGATGCCACAGCACTCTAGCCCAGGCAACAGAGTGAGACTCTGTCCCCAAAAAAAAAAAAAAAAAATTCTTAGCTAAGACTAGAAAGAAATACCTTAACCTAGATAAAGATCTCTATCAGAAACCAAAAGTTAATGGCATTCTAAACAATCAACCACCAAAGGCACTGTAATTAAGGTCAGAAACTAATCAAGAGCAAACTATTATTTAACAATACCCTGGCACTACTGACCACTGCAATATGGCAAAATGAGGGCAAGAAGGAAAAATTACAAACTTCTTTACTTGTAGTTGATAGGACTGCCTGCCTATAAAATCTAAGAGAATTTTTTTAAAAAGGTACATCTATTAGAACAGCAACAACAACAAAAAAACAGTGACAGTACCAGTACCAAAAGCCGATGAGAATTCAGAGAAACTGAATTTCTCATACAATGCTGGTGGGAATAAATGGTACTGTCACTTTGGAAAAGTTTGGCAGTTTCTAAAAAAACTAACCATATGCTTACCACACAACCCAGCAACCACTCCCTTGGTTATTTATCCCAAAGAAAAGAAAGTTTATCTTCACTCAAAAACCTGTACATAATTGTTCATAGCAGCATTATTCAAAACAGCAAAATATGAACCAGCCCAAATGTATTTCAACAAGTATAAAGCAGGCCAAGTGCAGTGGCTCACGCCCGAAATCCTAGTACTCTGGGAGGCCAAGGCGGGCGGATCGCTCAAGGTCAGGAGTTCGAGACCAGCCTGAGCAAGAGCAAAACCTCGTCCCTACTATAAATAGAAAGAAATTAATTGGCCAACTAAAAACACATAGAAAAAAATTAGCTGGCATGGTGGCACATGCCTGTGGTGCTAGCTACTTGGGAGGCTGAAGCAGAAGGATTCCTTGAGCCCAGGAGTTTGAGGTTGCTGTGAGCTAGGCTGACGCCACAGCACTCACTCTAGCCGGGGCAACAAAGTGAGACTCTGTCTCAAAAAAAAAAAAAAAAAAAGAACTGCTGATACATGCAACAATTTGAGTGTACTACAAGGGTATTATGCTTAATGAAAAAGTTAATCTCAAAAGGTCTCCTACTGTATGATTGCATTTATATGACATTCTCAAAATGACAGAACTATAAAGATGGAGAATAGATTAGTGGTTGCCAGGAGATTAGGGATATGCAGGGTAGGGGCGCAGTCTGCAAATACAAAGGTAGTATAACAGTTCTGATCTTGACTGCAGTGGTGGTTACAAGAATCTATACATGTAAGATGTTTACCAGCATCCTTCGCCTCTACTCACAAAATGCCAATAGTGCCTTCCCAGTTGTGGCAAAGAAAATTACCTCCAAACATTGCCAAATGTCCCCTGAGAACCACTACTATAGACCATAAATCTGGGAGTTGGAAGTGGAGAGAGATGGAGGAATTAGGTGGGGTGATAAGGAGTGCAGGATTTTTTTGGGGGCGGGGGTAATAAAAATGTTCTAATATTCATTGTGGTGATAGAGGCATAACTGTGAAAATACTAAAAACCACTAAATTGTACACTTTATTTTTTTTATTTTTATTTTTTGATAAGACAGGGTCTTGCTCTGTCACCCAGGCTGGAGTGCAGTGGGGTGACCACAATTTGCTGCAACCTCCAACTCCCAGGCTTAAAGTGATCCTTCTAGGCCAGGCGCGGTGGCTCACGCCTGTAATCCTAGCACTCTGGGAGGCCGAGGCGGGCGGATTGCTCAAGGTCAGGAGTTCGAAACCAGCCTGAGCAAGAGTGAGACCCCGTCTCTACTAACAATAGAAAGAAATTAATTGG
>CAUYRT010037932.1:0-43264 GCA_963574885.1 Lepilemur ruficaudatus | reverse complement strand
GAAAGAAATTAATTGGCCAACTAAAAATATATAGAAAAAATTAGCCGGGCATGGTGGCGCATGCCTGTAGTCCCAGCTACTCGGGAGGCTGAGGCAGGAGGATCACTTGAGCCCAGGAGTTTGAGGTTGCTGTGAGCCAGGCTGACACTACGGCACTCTAGCCCAGGCAACAGAGTGAGACTCAAAAAAAAAAAAAAAAAAAAGAATGCAGACGGGCTCAGAGAGGCAGAGTAAGCTGGCTGGGCAGAGAAGCAGGCCAGACGCGTGGGTGCGCACACGTGTATGTGTGTTGTGCGGGTGAAGGGCAGGCAGGACACTGACTGAGCTGGGATGATTACAGGTTTATACCTGCAAAGAAAAGCAGGAGAGGCGGGGTATGAGATGTGGTGGGCCCACCTTGCCTAAAAGAAGAGAAATTTCTTCCTCAAAACCCAATTCACCGATTACCAACACTTACATCAGAAACCTTCCTTCCCTCCTGCCAGCCACCCTCCAGGGGACTCTACCTGTGGAAGAGCCTGTTTTTCAGACACGCCTGCTAGCCTGCCTGCTGCTTGGCTCAGTGAACTCCTCATCCATCGAGGACCATTCTCAGGTCACCCCTTCTATGGCCCCCTAAGCAACAACTGCACAGGAGACTACATGGCCCAGAATGATGTACTGCCCCAGCTCGCTCACTTTCTAATCATCTGCTGCCTCTGCGCTGGCCACACTGGCTTCCTTGCTGTTTCTGGGCCAGGCCAGGCCTGGTCTTGCCTTAGGACCTTTGCTCTGGCTGTTTCTCATGCCTTGAACGCACTTTGCTCAGGAAGCGGCATGGCCAACTCCCTCATCTCCTGCATGTCCTCATTCCAGTGTCATCTGACCACTCCATTTAAAACGGCAGCTCCAGTGCTCTGGTCCCCGGTCCCCTGTTCCTGCTTTACTTTCTCCTTTTCCCATAACACTGCCCACTGTCTAACATGTTATGTAAGTTACTTGCTATGTCTTTTGCTTATTGTCTGTCTTACCCCTTCACGTACAACACACCGTGAGACCCAGGAGAGCAGGGACTGGGTCTGCTGTACGCCGGCCATCCCAAGTGCCAAGAACAGGGCCCAGCACATAGGAGGGGCTCAGTATATATTGTTCTGATGCCTCAGAAACTTAGTACCTTCCTCCTCTGTGTTTGCAGCAGTGTGTGTGTGTGTGTGTGTGTGTGTGTGTATTTAAACTTTCTTTTCAACCTTGCTAATTAGACTAAGCGCTCTGGGAGCTGAGTTAAGTATCTTAATTTATGTAAAGTCCCCATACACAGTAGAGTATAGGGAAGGAAAACTAGCACTGAGTGCCTACTATGTTTAGCTACTTTTATAGGGACTAGCTTGTTTAATCCTCATGACAAGTCTTTTAAATGAGTTGCCATGATCCACACTTTTCAGATAAGGAAACTAATGCTAAGGTAGATGAAGTTTCTCACCCAAGAAGTGGCAGTACCAGGATCAAAAGCCAGGCCTGTCTGAATCTTGACTACATTCCCCAGGCTGAGAGGTGGAGGCACCTCAGAGAAGGTGAACTAGCCAGTGGGCAGGACACAGATAGGCTGGCAAGCCCAGGTCCCCAAGCCCACCTGGTTTCAGTGGACCCACAGGCTGGGCCTCTAAGCCCACTCTCACTACAGCATTTTTGGGAAGCAGATCCTAGTATCTGATACCTCTTCGTCCCCACCTCTCCACCGGGGTCCCTGCTTGTATTCCAGAGGGAGGTTTGGACACTGTAGACATGGCATTGGGGCCAGGCTGGAAGCAGCCATGCCCAGGGCCACACTCAGAGGGAGGCCCGGCCTGTTTCATCAGGGTGGAGGGGGCTGCATGGCTCAGTTGAACCCAGAGTTTCTTTGTTAGCTTTGAGCCTCCACAGCCCCCATCCCTGCCTCCCTTAACCCACCCTTCTGTCTGTAACCCCAGAGCCCCGAGTTCCCCATCATCTCTTCCCTCTGGGCCCCGGGCCAAGCCTCCACCAGCTTCCCTCTGCCAGCCTGTGAATGTCCCTTTGTGCAGCAGCCCTGACGTGAGGTCCTTCTTGGGGAGGTGTTATTTTAATATATGAAGGGCAGTCATTGCATTTCATAAAGATAGCTTGTTTGGAGGGGCCGGCGGGGCCAGGAGAGATCACACTTGATAGATGCAGGGACAGCCTGTGGTTTAGAGGCTGGAGATCACAACATGCGCCTGTGCGGCCCAGGGCTGGGCACCGTGCCCCCGACAGCCATTGCTGGAATGAGTCCTGCCATCTGGGGCCAAGGCACACAAGACATTGTCTCCCCTTCACTGGTGGGGCAAGCCCCAGTGGGGGCTGTGAGCAGGCCTGGAAGGAAGGCAAACACTGGCACAAGGAGGCGGGCCTGGAAGCTCTGTGGGGGGCACAGAACCTGTACCATCTTCATCCTCGCCCCTCCTCCCTAGCATGGGACCTCAGGAAATCTCTGCCCTGTGGTCCCCACCCCATCAGCCAGAGGATCACCCAAGCGCTTTCTGGCACCATCATTCCAAGAGACTTTTAATCCAGCCTGCCCGGTGGGGATGTTGAAAATAAATGAGGAGTGAACTCTGTCTTGGGCCACCTTGGGCCCTGAAGCCAAGCCAGGGTGATGGACGGGGTGACAAAGTCTGAACAGGGTTGGTTCCAGGACAGCTCTGATTTGCTGCCGAGCAAAACACCTGGTCTCTGGGTAAGCCAGACATGGAGGCAGCCTTACCAGCTCCTCTCCTCAACAAGGAGCCTTTCTCTAACTGTGGTGGACGGGGGCGGTGGGGTCCAGGGCTGGGCAGCCCCAGGGCACCCACTGCCAGGCATCAAGGTTGTTGAACTTGGAAACATGTGTGCCTCCCTCTGCTCCGCACAGCAGCCCACAGCTCGCTCAGCACTCCCACGGAGTGACCAGATACAGGCTGTGCTTTATGGTGACTCTGGGGAGAAGCGACTGGGCTTCCCAGCAGGCGGTGGGGCAAGTGGGCCGCCAGAGGCCATGCGCATTCCCCAGGCTCACCCTCTGTGTCGAGGGTGGGGCTTAGGCTGTGAAACTCAGGTCTTCCTCTCCTGTGGCCCTCTCCTGGGGAATTCCCTTGGTGAGTGGCAAATCTGCTACCTTGGGGTGAAAGGTAGGGACTACAGGACCCGATTTTATCCTGAGGGTGTTTTGAGTATCTCCCACCCTTGGAGATGCACTTTTACATGCTGCGTCCTGCAGGACGCTGAGTGAGAACAGCAGTGGTGGATAGGAAGGCAGGAGGCTAGGAGCCTCCCTCCTGTCCTCCCATTGCCTGAGCTCATTTTCCTGAGCTCCTCCTACCTGGCATTCTGGTTGTCTGTGGTCCTGTCTGGCCATTCCCCCGAGGGCAGAAGCATCATGTGAACCATGTGTGTGTCCCTAGCACATGTCGCGGGGCATACATTGAGTTGCCCCAAGTTCTTTGTGAAACGAGTAACACACCGTGCCTACTTCTACGTCCACATACTTTGCTCCTGGTTTGTCCATTCCCCTACTGGAAATGTCCTCCATCACAACTGGAACTCTCACATGCTGCTGGTGAGGTGCAAAGGGACACAACAGCTCCGGAAAACCGGCAGGCTCTGCTAAAACTGAGCCTACGGATACCTACAACCTGAGAGTTCCACACCTGGTGGAAAAAAACTGACATCTATTCACCAAAAGAGCATAAAAGAATGTTTTTAATATCACTGTTCCTAATAGCTGAGAATGGAAACTACCCAAATGCCCATCGGTAGTCCTGTAGAATGGATAAATAAATTCTGCATGTTCTCACAGTGGAATGTGATACAGTAACGAGAACAAGTGAGCTACAGTTACGTGCAAAATATGAAAGAATCACTAACATAACACTGAGTTTGTTATTTTTTAAAAAGAAGCCAAATATAAAAGAATACACATTGTATGATTCCATTCCTATGAAGTTTATTTTATTTTATTTTTAGAGACAGAGTCTCTCTCTGTTGCCCAGGCTTGAGTGTAGTGGTGTGATCATAGCTCACTGCAGCCTGAACTTCTGGGCTCAAGGGATCCTCCCACCTCAGCCTCTCCAGTAGCTGGGACTATAAGAGTGTGCCACCACACCTAGCTATTTCTTTTTTTAATATTACTTTTCATAGATGCTGGGTCTCACTATGTTGCCCAGGCTGGTCTCAAACTTTGTTTTCCCAAAGTTTGGCCTCAAGCAATCCTCCCACCTCAGCCTCCCAAAGTCTGGGATTACAGGCGTCAGCCACCACGCCCAGCCCATATGAAGTTTAAAAACAGGAAAACTAATCAATAACTTTAGAAGTCAGGATAGTGATTGCCTGAGGGGAGAGGGGCTTGCTTCTGGGGACTGATAAATTCTGTTTCTTGATCTGGTCACTGGTTTAATGTTTTCATCCAGCTGTAATTTAAGATTTCTTATATACGTTAACCATTTATGAAATGTTTATGAAAATGACAGATTTAAGAGAGAAACCACAAATTATAAAATACATGGAACTTGAGTTTGCCCTTCACCTGAAACTAGCATGGTTGATTTCAATGGTCAGTGCACAGCAGCCTTCTGTCACGGCTTTATGTCATGGTTTTGTGTGACTTGTGTAAACAGCACTCTCCTTCTGGGCAGTGGGGCAGCTGATCCCGTGCACTGGCCACACTCTCCCACCCGTGTCCCTCACCCGTTCCTGCCTGCAGTGCAGTGCTCAGCCTGCACCTCGTTGCTTGAGGGCTTTTTCTGTGTGTGGGAGTCTGCTCTGCTGAACACTGCTGCAGGCTGCAAGTGCCAGGGGAGTGATGGCCCCAGGGAGCAGCCCTTAAACAATGATCCAGGGGAATTGGTGAGCCGGTACCCCAGCTCTCTGGCCCCCGAGAGAAAGATAACTTCCAGGCTCCTGTGATCTGTGGGCTCCCTGAGTTCTCAGTGAGACCCCACTGCTCCCCACCTGGCCACTTGCTGCGTCACAGATTCTTTATTGTCTCTTTCCCTTCCCCACCTCAGCTCTTCACTGGTGTTCTTGGGAGTATCTCCCAAGTTAGCTCTTTGACCTTGAGTCCTTATTGCAGAGTCTGTTTGGGGGACACCAGAGCAAGGTAGGCTATACTTCTGTGCACATTACTCACTTTGTCTCCTCTAAGCAGGTACCAAGGACGATTTGTTAACTTACTAGAAGAATGTGCCCCCTTTTCCAACTCTCCACATCCTGCCTTCTGTCCCTGCAGAGCCACTGTGGGAGAGGCCGCCTGCCTGCCTCAGTGCCCCTTCTGTGCACAGGCGCTGCTTGTCTGCAGGGGCCCAATGGGGCACGTGACTCGGGTGAAGCCAACACGGTACAGAACTTCCTATATTCCCAGCTGTGAGCCCCTCCCTGGAGCCTAACTCCTAAGGGAGTTGCCTACATACCGCAGGTGTTGTGCTGTGTTAGCAGAACCTCAGTGTCCCAGAATCCCATGAAAAGGGGAGCAGCCCCTTTCACCCTGGTGTTGTCAGTTATCATTAAATGATAGACTACTGCAGTAGTCACAGCCACTCGTGTGAGGCTTTTCGTAGCTCACAGAGAAGCACTTTCCCATGCGTTTCTCAGTTAGTCTTTTTTTTTTTTAACCTGGTCATGAATGTCTATAGCAGCTTCATAATCTTCCCAAACTGGAAACAACCCAAATGCCTTCCAACCAGAGAACTGATATACCATGGAACTCTACTCGGCAATAAATATAAAAAAAAAATGGGTGAATTTCAAATGCATCATGCCAAGTGGAAGAAGTCAGACTCGGAAGGCTACATACCATGTGATTGCATGTATATGACTTTCTGGAAAACTATAGGATTGGAAAACTGGTTTATGGTTGCTGACGTTGGGGGAGGGATTACTAGCAAGGAGTACGAGGGGAATTTTGGGGGTGATGTTGGTATTCTGATTATGATTGTGGATAGATGACTCTGTGTATGTGTTTGTCAAAAATCATAAAACTGTACACTAAGGTGACTTTTGCTATGTGTAAATCTTTATGGCACATAACAAGAACCCATATTACAGATGCTAAAATTCAGGCTCAGAGATAAGATGTGACCTGCCCAAGGACACACAGCTAGCAGATGGTAGGGCCAGGCCTGGATCTGCAATGTCTGAGCCAGAGCTGTTTTGTGCAATAATATTAATACGGATCTGGTCAGGATGGCCTTGCAGCAGATAAGAGCAACATTGTCACTCTTAGTATTATTAGTCAGCCCTCCACTTATCGAGGCAAGATGAACAGGGATTATCATTGCACCTAAATTTCAGATGGGAATACTGAGGCCCAAACAGGGGAAATGTCACTCCTAGTGGCTCACACTAAGTGGTGGAACTGGGACTAAAGACCGTGGAGTCCTGCCATTCCCTTTGGAGACATGACAGAGACCCCTCTTCTCCTGTTCCTCTGAGGCCCCTGGAACTCTTAGCAGACACATATCAGCTGCTCAGAAAGCGCATGTAATAATACTGCAGCAACCAGCCTGCTCCTTGACTGAGCTCCTTGACTGTGAGGCTGTCTGTGGTCCAGCTTGTGCCCAGAGCCTTCCCCCTCCATGTGAGTCTGCCAGGTTGTGTGGGTGGTGACAAGGAGCCTGGAAGGTCTCTTCCTATCGTTTCTTCCTGTCCCAGGGGCTGTGTGGAAGGAGAAATGCAGGCAGCATGCCGTTCGTGGAATCCCCTAATTGTTCTTGAGATCACTCTGTGCCTGCTTCCAAGACCACCCCGGAGATCACAGAGCCACAGAGTTCCCATGCTGCCAGGACGCAAGCCCCTTACTTCACAGATGGGAAAACTAAGGCTGAGCAGAAGCCCCAGGGCCCAGACTCTTGGCCCTCCACCACCCTGCCCTGCCCTACCCTGCCCTGCCTTGCCCTGCCCAAGACCAGACCTCAGGTTAGAGAAGGATGAAGGCTGAGGTGAGGTAGGAGCCAGAGAATAGGAACGTGGGGAGGACAAAGTGGGCTAGGAATAACGGACCTGTCCTAAATCCCACCCATTTGCACCAGTGCTCTGCAGAGTTTGAGAAAAGGATTGTAGGGGAATGAAAGGGAAGGCTGCCTCCCACTGGGGGCGGGCTCACCAGGCCTGGCACCTGCACTTGCTGCTCCTCTGCCTGGACCACTCGTTCCCCTGGCAGCCACACAGCTCGGGCCCGTGTGGTCAGAAATCCGTTCACCACTCAATTATCACCTCCTCAGAGAAGCCCTCCTGACCGCCTTATCTCAAACAGCACACCTGCTCACCCCCTATTCCTGTATCCTGCTCTGTTGTTTTCTGGGCACTTCCTGCTACCAGGTATTATGTAGCTACTTGTTAAGGCACTCCTTGTTGTCTCTGAACGGGAATGTGGCCCCTGCGAGGAAGGGCCCTGTTCCCTGCTACAAGAATAGCAAGAACTTACTGAGCACGTGCTGGCACTGTTCAAAGCATTTTATGTGATTAGCTTGTTTAATCCTCCCAAACCCAGTGACCACATACCATTTTATCTAGAAACTGAGGCACAGAGAAGTCCGGTCACTTGCCCAAGGTCATGCTATTCAGTGTCAGGGCCAGGATGTGAACCAAGGCGGTTTGGCTCTGAGGTCCAGGGTCCCGAGGATTCTTGCTCTGTGTCCACAGCATCCCCACCCCACAGTGCTTGTCACTGTGCCCCCAGCCTACAGTACAGTGCCCACCTGTGCTGAGCACTCAACGATGTGATTCAGATTATTGAAGAAAAGAAAGAATACGCGTGAGTGAATCTAGGCTGAGAATATCACCACGCTCACGGAGGAGTGCAGTTACTTCTCGGAGGGTGGGTCCGCAACAGTTGTTTGGGAGGGTATGAGAGACCTGTCCTCAACTGTGAAGATGATGCCAAGCCTGGAAGGCTGTTGTCTCAAAAAAAATCACTTTTTGGTGACCCCATCACCCAAACCAGGATCCTGGAGCAGCCAGACAAGTTGGGCCCTCATAGAATCTCAGAGTCCACCCCTCTGATGAAGCCAGACATTTCGCAGACACGGCCAAGCCCCTCCTCTGGCAAGCTGCGGATGGAGAACTTTCTCCTACCTCCTCTTCAGTCCCTGGAACAACCCCAGGAAGGTGGCGACTACACATATATTCAGCAACTGTGCATTGGTGACCTTCTGTGCGGTGTGCACATCGTCAAACACAGGTGCTCCCCTTCAGGAGCTTCCAGCCGACCGTCAACAGAGCACGGGCGTTGGAATGCAGGACGAGGCGTGCTGAGAGCACGGCTGAGCAGGGGAACCCGCACCTGCCTGGAGTAAGGGTGCGCACGAGCAGGGCTTTCCTGAAAAGAGGACACCCAGGAAACTCAAGCCATTTGTCCGCCGTTCCCTGGCTTGACGGTGTGGAGTGAGGCTTCTCCTCAAGCGCGATGTCGGACGGTGTTCTTCCCCCGCGCTCCCTCCGCCGGCCCCCGGGACGTCCCGGGGAGACTCTGTGGTGTTGCGGCAGTCAGGGTGGGGAGGACAGCAATTCCTAGAAAGCA
The DNA here is from genome assembly GCA_963574885.1 of Lepilemur ruficaudatus. NCBI lineage: Eukaryota > Metazoa > Chordata > Mammalia > Primates > Lepilemuridae > Lepilemur > Lepilemur ruficaudatus. The sequence continues at coordinate 34,740 of CAUYRT010037932.1, read as the reverse complement.
AATCGGATGTTTTAGATATTTGAAAACTGTATATAGAATTAGCTGAAACAGAAAACAATAAAGAAGACAGTAACTTCATCCACTGCTCTTGGTAACCCAGGGGAGATGAGACCTGTCCACCGGCTGAGGAGCAATCTGGCCAGATGACATTGCTTCTGGACACTGACCTCATGGCGGCTTCTGCAGGGTGCCGGGAGCCCTCAGCACCATTTGTGCAGTTGTGTCATGTGTATAAATAAGTCCCACCTGCTTACTATTTTCTCCCTTCCTATTCCTCTGGATGCTCTCATAAAATTTTAAAAGCTTTGCATGTCAGACTGCACTTCCCAAGAGCCTAAAACTGGAGACTAGGTTTGTACCTGCTGCTCTGTGGTCTGCATCCCGATGGTGGCTTCCATTTTTCCCCAATTCTGCCGTCCACCCTGGAGTTGTCGTCACCGCCTGCCATCACGCACGCGGATGGATCCAGCGATCATCTCCCAGACCTTATCTCCCCTGGATCAGCACGCCCTCCTTCCTGAAAACCTGAGGCCACCTCGCTCAGCTCTCCTCCTGCATCGTGGGCCACTCCTTCGTCCCCCCGTGGGTCTCTTCTCACCTCCTTGACCTCCAAAATTTGGAGGGTCCCAAGGCCTCATCCTCAGCCTTCTCTTCTTTTGTACATCTGCATTCTTTCTCTACGCCAAGGAGGTCTACATTCTGTCTGCAGTCGGAGCTCTCCCTTCGTATGAACTTTGTGACTCCTATGTCCCCCTGTGACAGAAGCTCCACGTGGATGGCAGCTCCTCCCAGGAGAGCAGGTTCCACGGGGCCTGGCACCAGAAAGGAGGCCAGTGTGGCTTGAGCACACTGACAACCTCTACCACCTCTGCTGACACCAGCCTATTACAGCTGCCACTTCTACGTAACTACCACCTCCGTGACCATGCCAGCCACTGCCACTGCCACTTCTGGGACACGGTTAGGCGGGGTCATCCTCACTGCTTTTGCTCTATCACAGCCACTACTACTGCCACCCAACTCAGATCCTGTGACTACTGCTACTGATATAATTATTACAACTACTACTCTACTAGCTGTTGTTGTTATTGTTACTGACAACTCATGTATGTTGCACACTCTGTAGTCCGCAAGGCAGAGAGACATCTGTGCTTACTTCAATGGTCACAGCAGGTTGGTGAGGCAGGCAGGGCATCTTGTACAGATGAGAAAAAGGAGACTCAGCCAGAGCCATTCAGCAACTTAATGCCATGTAGGTCATAAGAAGCTCAGAGAACAAAGGGAGCTAAGAATTTGCTTTGTGGGGGCCGCTTCCAGATCAGAGGCTATGCTAGGCACATTCACAAATTCTGACTCTTAATCTACACGGCAGATATAAGATGTGAATATCATCTTCCCCATCTATAAAGTGAAGAAGCAGAGACCCAGAGAGGGTAAAGGCCAAACCCACAGTGCCCAGCTGGTCAGCGGCAAGGTACCACCTGGCTGCAGAGCCCATGCCTCCGGGGTCAGGGCAGGGGTGTGGAGATGGAAATGCTCTAGTCCGGGGTTCTGGAGACCTGGGGAGTAATCCTGCCACCAAATGCATAGTCACCAGGATTCTCAGCAGCTGTGCTTCTTTGACCTAGTAGCTAACCCTGTCTGGGTCTTATTCAGACCACCTCCTGGTGACATCTGCTTTACGACCCTCACAATTGGCTGCAGACAGAGTCAGCACTGGCCCAGGTCATTTCTGGGTCTCACCCACTTATCCGTTCTGAGATTCAGGTACCTGCCATCAACGTTACATGAACACCCCAAGCCACACACTGAACTTGGCAATTCCATAGGCTCTTTGTCCTTTATTTCACCCAAAACCCAGAGAAGTGAGAACATTCTGTTTCAGTGGGCAAATAGGGAAAACTGAGGCTTAGAGAAGAGACGCGAAATGACCGAGGGTACTCAGTTCCTATGAGGCTGGGCAGAGCTGGGCTCTAAAGCAGGCTTCTGATCCCACATTCTGGGCAGCTGTCACAGGGCTAAGGGATGTCCTGGGTCTCAGGGAGGATTCAGCCAGTCATCCAATAGTGGTTCTTTGTATTCTTTCTGTGTGCCAGGTGCTGTGTTAGGCTCACATCTTCAGTGGTGAAAGAGAGAAACCATCTCTCCCCTCTGGGAGGACACTGTCTCGTGGGAGAGACAGGTGTCATACAAATTACCCCAGAGAGTGAAACGATATCAAGGGTGCTGAGTACAACCGAGAAGTGCAGGGCTGGGCCAGTGTAGATCATAGCGTCTACACTGTGGTCACCCTAGACCTACACCCTAGACCAAACCTAGGGTCACACTAACAGCTTTGAGAACAAGTCCCCTATTTCAGTGGCTTCCCAGTCCCACCGTGGGTATTCCCAGTGGGCCAGGGAAAACTCGGGGCCCAAGTGGACAGAGACTCTGCTCTGAGCAGAGACACCCAGTCAGCATCTGTGGGAAGGGATGAGAATCGTACTGGGGAGGGTCTGAGGGGCCAGGATTGGCTGTGGCCTCACGTTACATTGGCCAGAATGAGTCATGTGGCTGCGTCTGCCTGCAGGGGAGGCTGGGAAAGGCAGTCATGCCGTGTGCCCAGGAAAAAGAGGATGTGGGCCTGGTAAGCAGGTGGCAGTCACTGTCACTCCCAGTTTGGTGGTGGCAGTCACTGTCACTCCCAGTTTGGAGGTGGTCAAGAGCAATTTTCCTGAAGAAGCAACATTTCAGAGGAGACCTTCAGAGAGATGGGAGGTAGGAATGGCAGGTGACTAGTGCTCTTTTGACCAGGGGACCACAGGCTCAGCCTCTCTCCAGGCAGCACCCAGCCCTGTGTGGGCAAGCAGCCTGAGCCTCCGCTTCTCTCCCAGGGCCCCAAGGGCACTGCACCTGCACACGAGAACCTGCCATCAGACCCAAAGTGGGGGCCCTGTCCAAACAATCTATTTTCAGCCTGTGCGAGGGAATCCTTCAGGGCTGTCTCTGGAGGGAACCCAGATGATCCTCTCTGAGGGTTTTAACGCTCCTTTGCTGCTGGAAGCTGCTTTTCGGGCCCGTCAGACTAAAGATTTTAACCCAAGATTTAAAAGGACCAGAGATCAAAAGCAGATGCTCCTGGAAGACACTTTAGCCTTCCCGGCCGTCTGGGGACACAGCTACGGAGAAGAAGACAATTCATCACGAAACCATGCAAGCCCCCGTTCAATAATAAACAGATGTATTACAGGGGGAAAGAAAGGGATGGGTGTCAGCCCTTGATTCATTTGTCTCCCTCACGAAGTCACCTTCATCCCGGGCTCCGGAGGGCAGGCGCAGGCGCTTTGAAGCAGAGACATCATGTCAGGGAAATGGAAACATTTCACATTGTAAATCCTCAGGGTTGTCAGAGAAATCCTAATGAGAGAGGAAGCTGTCGGGGGTGGCGGGGAGCACCTAGGACTGGTTTGGAGGGAGCTGGGGGAAGAGGCCTAAAGGCAGTTCTGGGAGACAGCAACCTGGCCCTGTCCTCGCCTGATTTACTCCTTTCTCCACTGCTCTCCTGCGCTGATGGGAAGCAGGCCGACTTCCCCAGGTGCCCCTGTCTGCAGTGATACTGTTTGCACCAGTGCCCTGGGCCTGATCCGTGCTTTGCTCAGATTAAAGCTGTTCACTAGCTTTCTCACGTAATCAAGCCCCCAGGGCTTTCACACCCTTCACTTACCCGAAGACCCTGAAAATATTTTGACAAGTTGGAGATTTAAGTGTGATTACCTTGAAAGACAGGGTATCTCTTGTTCCCTACTTAGGGGAAACTGAGTCATCACTCCCTAGCCCCACTCCACTCAAAGCCACAGATAAAGCCATTAGCCATAATAATGGCTGAGAGTAAAATGTTAAGGTTAAGATCAGGGGCTCTGGGGTCAATCAGAGTATACAACCCTGTATATGGAGTTCCAGCTCTACACTTACAGCTGTGTGACCTTGGGCAAGCCACTTAGTGTCTCTGAGCCTCAGTTTCCATGTTGCAAAATGAGAAGGGTGGTAATAGGAACTGCTGCCTGCCCCTGACTGTTGGGAGGATTGTGTTAGTACCTGTAATGTGCTTGGTCTGTTCAGAAATGGTTCCTAACGTTACTTCCAAATCTGTCTCCAAGGTAGATCTGCACTCAAGGTGCAGATTATTAGCCCACTTTACATTTGAAGGAGCTGAGGCTTAGAGAGGGAAAGGCTTATCCAAGTTCTCAGAGGGAGCCAAACCCCAGCCCTCCTGGCCTCCATGCTTTCTCTGCCCTCCCTCCTTCCCACTTCCACAGTCTCAAAACCGTTGACCCGGTGTGATGATGATGGTGTGGAGTTGGGGAAGGCTAGAGGCAGGGCCTTGGGGATGTACAAGAGGAAAACAATGTGAATACCACGTAGAAGGTAAAATCCCCACTAGACAACTTCTGGCTAATCCACCATTGTCTGTCCCCAGCCCTGAGCACAGGGCCTGGCAGTGAGTAAGCAGATAATACATTTTTTTGTTGTTATTGTTGAACGAATAGAAGAATGAGTGAAGGAAGGAACAACTGAAAGAGGCAGAGGGAGGACTCACGGATGACTTCCAGGTGTGTGGCTTGGTATATTCACTGAGACAGAGAGCACAGGGACAAGAGCAAAATTCAGGGAGTGATTTAGAATAGAATCAGATAACTTTTGAACTTCCTTTGTGCACAAGGTCCCAAGGCTATAAATTCAATTCTCTCCATCAAATGGACTTTCCCTAACACCAGCTAGGTGTCCAGCAATGAGCAGAGGTAGAGAGAAATAAGAGGCAAACTCTGCCTGCCCCAGGGGAGCCCACAGTCCAGTGGAATGGCCAGGACTTACAGGGGTGAAGTTCCTTTGGTGCAGAACAGCGTGTGTGCTCCCCGTGGTGGCAGAGAGCAGGTGGAGCTTAAAGGAGAGGAGATCCCTGGGGGCTGGGTGGTCACAGAGGGCTCCCCGGAGGAGGTAAGTTAGATGATGAATCAGGTTTGAACTGATGGGTTTGGGTGAGGATGGAAGCATCTTAGGGCAAAGGTTTGGACCTGAGGATGGGTGCTGGGTGTGAAAGAACTAGTTCATATCTATCCTGGCATCTCTGATACCTAGTAGAGGACCTGGCCTTGAGCAAGCAAAAGTGAACTTCAGAGTTTCTTTATCTCACTTCCTATGTTCTTGTCCCATAGCTGCAAAACAAAGATTCTCTTCGGCCATATGCCTGAAGGTTGAAGGCATTCCAGACCCATAAATATTATTTCCAGAACCAACTGATGCATAAAACTAGACTTTGATTAAATATTACAACCAGCATTTGGTAATGGAGCATGAGACTGTCATTTATCAGCAAGAAATGTGGATATAATAATTCATTAAGCCCCTTTGAGCTCCATCTCGGCTGAGCACTCAGGACAGGGGAAGCCTGGAGAGGTTATGTTTTCCTTCGGCTGTTTGCAGGACTCCTTTCCAAACTGCTCCTGAAAACCATTAGCCCCCAGGAGGCCTCAGGCTGCTGCCCTCCAAGTGTCCTGGCCACTGAGCCACTTGAAAGCCTCCATTTATCACCATGAACTCCCTGCCTCCCCGCTTCAGGCCAGAGATTTGGGGGGAGGGCACATATAGAAGCTGCCCCTGCTTTGTTAAGCCACGGCCCCGCCCAGCAGCAGAGGACCTGTGCGTGGAAGGGCTCACCACCCATTCACGCATAGTGCCTGACAACTCCCACAGGCGCGTGCTGCGGTGGGCACTGGAGACAGCACATGGAGCAAAGCACACACAGCCCTCGCTCCAGAGTCCACGGTGTTCAAGGAGGGGCTGCAAGTAAACAGAACGTAGACAGTCATACAGACTGTAAGAGTGGACACACGTAGCCTAGCCTGCGAGTCAGGGAGGGCTTCCTGGAGGAGATAGAAAGCTAAGCTGAGGCACAAAGGTTGTGTAGGAGTTGATTAAGGGAGCAAGACAGGGAAGAGTGTTTCAGGTATAGGGAACATCATGTGTAAAATTCTGGAGGTGAGAGAAAGCATGGCTCCTTTGAGTGAAATCATTTCGATCTGAATGGGGCTGAGAGTACGAAGCAAGAGGTGGCGAGAACAGAGGCTGGAGGGATGAGCTGGGCCAGGTCTATGAAGTCCTCAAGACCTTATACTTAGTGGTTTTGAGTGGCCAGGGAGGGGAGTGCTGTGATCAGGCTTTGAGTGGCTGGACGCTCCACATGGGGTGGGGTGGGTGCCGTGGGTTTGTGTCTTACAAAGAGGACCCTGGCTGCTGTGTGGAGAATGGACCGTAGGGCCGGAGGCTGACACTCCGAACCAGACGCCTTTCACCCGGTGCCTCTGGGGACCACCAGCGGGTTATGGGAGGTTATCATCAGGATAGCTAGACTGTGCTGCTGGAATGAGCAACCCTAAAACTCTTAGTAGCTTCAAACAAGAAAAATTTATGTGTCATTTATGCTATGTGACCGTCACAAATCAGCTGGGGGCCTCAGAGCAGCCACTGTGCAGATACGGAGAGGGAAAGAGGTCAGGCAGATTTCACACTGGCCCTTAAAGCTGCTGCTCAGAAGTGTCAGTCACCATTTCCATTCATATTTCATTGATTGAAGCAAATCACGTGGCCGCTGCTGTTTTCAAAGAGGGTAGGAAAGAGCCACCCTACAGGGCTCTGGGGAGATTGGAGAACCAGACTATTTATGGACGACCCTAACGAATAGCGCTGCGAGGCTTTCCCATTCTACAACCATCACAGTGTTGATCCAGTGCTTTGAGAATGTGTTTCCATGCACCTGGCCGCATTTCATCCTCCCACCATCCCTGGGAGTTGGGCACAGCCATCCCTTTCAAGCCACCAGGCTTGGCTTCCTAAAATCCCCACGGAAAGAGAATTCATGGCTCAGGAACTTGAGAGCTTCTGGGAAAGCCGAGTAGGCATGGACCTCCCAAATGGTTTGTGCATGTTTTTTACTTTCACTAAAATGAGCAATAAAAGCAACTTGCTAACTGAAGAGAAAGCCAGTGGCATTTACACATCTAAGTGAGACATCATGGAGACTGAACAGTGCGTTTGCATTTGCTATCCTCTGACCATCTGCCTCCCTGTAGTTGGAACAAGAAGTTTGTAAATGTATTTTGCTTTGGTGCAGAATGCTACATATGCCCCGGGGCGTTCATTTATTCTGGGCCTGGCTAGCCATCCAGATGTCCTGTTTGTGTGACACAGCTGAGGGCTTCAGGCTCCTGGTCCCTCCAGGATCTCAGAGAAACAGCCCGAAGCCCTTTGCTGGGTTCCCAAATCCAGGGCCATGCTCGCCTCCATCACGGAGCCTCCAGCTCTGCCATGTCCCAGCCTCCCTTTTCTGCTTCCTACCCCTAGTTATGTCTCTGTCTTGTTGCCAGGAGGGATGAGTTTCACTGAATTAAAATTCTCAAGGACTGAAAATGAACTTGAACATGAAGGCCAGAATAGCAGTATTTCGAGCTAGAGACCTGAGCCAAAGTCAAGAGCAGGGCTCTGGGAGAAGCCTGACTTGGGATTAAATCCCGACTCTGCTGCTGAGCCCGGGTGTGGCCTTGGACAAGACACTGAACATCTCCGAACCCCGGTTTCCTTGCCCGCAGACTTGGGGGCGTGGAGGCAGAGAGCCGATGGGTGTTGTGAGGCGTGAGTGGGTTAAGACATATCAGGCACTCAGCACTGTGTCTTAAACAGTGAGAGCTACTGGAGTGGCAATTATCATTGGTAAGTTTTTAAAGGAAAGCGCACCCTTGGAGAAAGATCGCTGTGTTACTGAGTAACTTGCCCAAAGTCGCATTGGTAGCACACGGTGTGGGGACCTGCCAGGTGTTCTGGGAATAAGCAGCTTCTCCAGGGCTCCTCTCAATCCCTGAGGCTGCTGACTCCCTCCAGGTGCCTCTTGCTCACTCTTACCTTCCTCTTCCTCAAAATAAAAATTTCCCCACAATCTACCAAGTTATGGCTGTTTCCAGATGACCTGGTTTGGAGGTCTGTGGGACCCCTGCTTCCCCGGGTAGCTGTGTGACATTTCAGCCTTCACAGAGCTCTCTAGTGGTGAAGCCAGACACAACCCAGGCCTCGGGAGCTGTGGCAGGGCTGTCTGTTTCGGCTCACATAGGTGCTCTCTGAGTTAGACACAAGGTGACTGTTGCACACACAGACACTCCCACGTGCATGGCGGTCAGCAGACTGTCAGAACCAAACATTGGACGGACCTGCATTTTCGAAGCTTCTCCTTCACCCTGACAGGAGGGCGTACCACTGGACGGAGCTGGGCACAGAGACTCCCTCTCTGAGACTGTTGCAAAGGTCCAGGCTGTAGCTGGCAAGGCCTGAGCCAGGGGAGATGCCGCAGTGTGGAGAGGAGGGATCCTGGGGGAGACGCAGTGGCAGAATGGAGAAGCTCATCATGGCGGGCAGTCAGGCACACACATGCGGTTACCACAGTGAAGTCCCCGTGCCTGGCAGCCCGGGGGGCACAAGGCGGGACATGCTTCTGCCTTTGCAGCTCTGTGTTGCTGGTGTTTACATAGGGAGTGGAATTAATTAAATGCTGCAGGGCCTCCTCGGTTGCTGAAAATAAACCCAGCCAGGCCCCCAGCAGTGCCGCCTGCCTGCCGCGGAGCAGGGTGTCTGTTGGATTTCTCCCAGCTTCTGAGGGCAGGAGGCACACACAGCTCGCACGGCGGGGCTTAATGTTGCAGTCATCCTCTTCCGACAGGCAGCATGTCAGAGCCAGATGTGGCTCTCAGTCCCACCCAACTCCCCACGGGTGTGTGCAGATGCACGGACACATATAGGCAGCCGGAGACACACAGACACACACGGACACGTTGATTTATACAAATGTGCACAGGCCACCAGGATGCACACAGCTATGCATGGGCCTGTGGACGCAAAGATAGATGCCACGAACCATGCAGACACAGGTGCCTATGAGCACGTGGAGAAACAGGGATGGCCTGGTCATGTGGGTTCTGATAGACCTGGTGCACATGCATTCAGGACCCATGAGAACACCCAGGCACATGGTCACATTCCTCCCGACTCAAAAGGACAAACGCGGACACAGGGTGGAAATCAGAAAGCCTCAGTCTGCTCCTGACCACCTTTTGCTAAAAGGATAGCCTTGGGTTTGCTTCTTAACCTCTTTGAGCCTCAGTTTCCTCAACTGTAAAGTAGGCTAACTGAAAGTGGGTTAAGTGAATCCCAAGGTGTCATTGTGAGGATAAAAATGAGAAAACGAACAAAGTTTTTAGCAGAGCTCCTGGTGCATACTAAGCACTCTATAAACGTTAATTGATACTATCCTCTCTTAACACCCTCACAAGTTAAGGGCTTACATGAACATAGGACACTCAAATACATTCATACATACAAAGAAATATATGTACCACCAGATACATACATACATGTGGGAACATGGGGAGACAACAGATCTGTAGACACGGGCTTGCAGCAAGCCTGCATAGACCTGCGCCCGCATAATCCTGTGCTTGCACACATGCTCCCTGGCCCACCACCACCACAGCCCACGTTGATCACAGGCATACGACCCAACTGTGCAGAGTTAGGGAAAACCAAAGGCATTTTTGGCCAAGGAGGCACATGCCCTGTGGCATGATTTCTACCCACAAAGACACACAGACTCTTCTGTGGCTCTGCATGGCCTGCGTCTAACTTCTCGAGCCTGAACTCACGGACATCCACACTGTGCCCTCTGTCTCCCTCCTCACTTCTCCCCCACTGCATTGTTCCCACACTGTTCCAAGTGGTCCCCAATAAGCAGTACCCCCTAGTTCTCAACAATCGAGAAATAAAAAGAAATGATAGCAAGTAGAGGCCCAAATAGAATGGTTATTACTAAGAAAGTTCAGGTCGGCCCTCACGGCTTATTGTGAGAGGCAAAGAAGCCTGCCAACCGGATCCCAGAGTTGAGCAGGCATAACCAGGTCCCAGGTCGCAGACGGTGCCGGAGGGGGCAGGCCTGTGGCGTGGAGGGGCAGAGGAGAGCCTGTGCGCGCGCCGCGCTTCCACGTGGCTTCCCCCGGCACCTGCCCCGGAAACACCTCTTGATGCCCCAAAATAAGCTTCTCCCTCCTCTGTTCTCCTACGGCCCCTGCTCTGACCTTGTATCAGTGTCCTGTGCTGTGTAACAGGATGACCACAAACAAAATTGATTATCTCACAGTAATTGTTTCCTGATTCAAAAAGTAAAAATAAAAACCTTTGGCCAAAAGGAATTTACTGAATGGTCAATTGGTTGAATTGATTCATTCATTTCATTATTTATGTCTTTAAAGAGCCTCCTTTCTCCTAGATGCAGAGGGTGGGAAAAGGGGGAAGCAGTTGTTACTCTGGACACGGAATCAGCACAGATGGCTGAAACAGGAGGTAGAAAGTGCGAGAGAGGAGTGCAGCCTGGAACCGGGTGGCCAGTGGCCTCCCCATGGTCGCATCAGTAACAGTCCCGCCCCTGCAGCAACCTCCCAGGCTACGGGGTCTGCCACTCCCTCTTCTGGCCCCTCTCGGCTTCTTGGCCCCTAGAACAAGTTATAGGTGCCATTTGAATTAGCCTTCTCTTTTGAAACAACTCTTTGTTCTAATTCCAAAACACATTTGTTGTAGAAATAGAAAAGTGCAAGTAATATAAAACTCACTCTGAAATGATCATTACCACTGCACTGTGTTGCTTTCCTGTCTATTTTCAATAGGTAGATAGTCACGTGTCACCTAGCAGCAGGGATACGCTCCGAGAAATGCGTCATTCGGTGATTTTGTTGTTGGGCAAACATCACCGTGTACTTACACCAACCTGGAGGGTGTAGCCCACACGCACTTAGGCTGTGTGGCATAGGCTGCGGCTCACAGGCTGCACCCCTGTGCCGCTTGTTACTGTGCTGATTGTAACACAGAGGTAAGGATCTGTGTAGCTAAACATATCTAAACATAGAAAAGCTACAGCGAAAATACAGTATTGTGATCTCATAGAACTACTGTTGTATATGTGGCCCATCATTGAGGGAAATGTCACTTTTTTGGTACATGATTGTATATTTATGTGTATGTGCATTTTTTTAAATAAAATTGAGACCAGGCCACATACAGTTGAATATTTATTGTCATAATGCTTCCTACATGCTATCATCACTGATCTATGCATAACCTTATTTGATTTTTTTTGTTTGCTTCTTTGTTTTATGTGTAAATAACCTAATAAATGACTATGAAGCTACCACTCACCTCAAGAATTAAAATCTTACCAGTAATTCACATCTGTCTGTCTGCTCTGGGCCCTGCTTCTCCAGAGATAACTCAGTCGTAAATTTTGTATTTCTTATTTCTTTAGTTTTTTTTTTAAGACAATGTATGGCTGTGTCATATAAATGCTGTATGTTGTTTGTGCCTGCTTTTTTTGCTTCATTAAGAACAGAATGATGTCGTGTGTAGACTCCTAGGACTTGCTGCTTTTTCGCTCACTATCACGTCACTAAAAACCCTCCCTGCCGCTGCAAGTCTTGGCAGTTTGTCGCGGCTGCTGTGTGACCTCTCGTGTCTGAGCGCATGGCATCTTTTCACGGTAACCTACTCTCCGGAAACATTCTACAGACGTGTTCTTAATGGCTGCATGATGTTTTTTTGAAGGAAGACTATATGTCTTTAAAATCACTTCCCTGTGATTGACTTTTAGATTACTTACAACTCTATAAATGGTGCTACCACAAACATCCCTCCAGGTAGTTTTTGCATGTCTCCAAAGTGAGTTTTTCTTCGAGTGAGTTCTGAGCGGTGGAACTGCTGTTCAGAAAGTGCAAACACTTTTGATAGGGATGGCAAAATACCCTCGGAAAGTTTCCACTAATTCGCAACACCTGCCAGTACAGGCTGCTATCCTTTATTAAAGGAAGAGGGGAGGGAAGGAAGGACAGGCACATGTATCTGTCTCTTTCAAAGGACCCAAAGCCTTTGTCGTTTGAAGCTGGACATGCTCTCAGAGTGGACCACCTGTCCCTGCTGGGCCACACTCTCCCTTCCCTCTGTTCTAGCCACACTGGCCCCCTGTGAGTCTTTAAACACACCGAGGTCTGTCTTCCAAGTGGCCTCAGCAGGCTGTTTCTTCTGCCCGAAACGCTCTCCAGACCATCCACCACCCCCACCGTCACAGTGTACACATAGCTGAGTTCTTCTAGTCCTTGGGGCTGCTGCTTATATTTCACCAACTCAGAGTCCTTTCCACATGTCCCTCGCCTGTCCCTAACATTATTTCTTAGCCCCAGTCTGATCTTTTCATGTTACTGATTACAATTTGCAACATATATTTCTTTGTCTTTCTTCCCCAGCTGACTATAAGCTTAATGTGAACAGGGCCATGGGTGACTTAGTCCCTATTAGTTCTGCAGGGCCTAGCACAGTGCCTGACACACAGGAAGAACTCAACAAACACTCACTATTGAAGGAATGATGAATGAATGAAGAATGAATGACCTAGCAGGCAGCCCAAGGCCTGGCACACAGTTGGTGCTTAGTATGTGCACATGTAATGAGCAAGCAGAGGAAGGAGTGAGTGCTACTGTCAGGACTCTCTGGGTGGGGGTAGCACTCATTCACCTCTGGGCCCCTCCCTGCCCTGCTGGGCGCCACGGGCCGGTGCTGGGCCAGGGGTGTTTCTGGCATGTTTGCGGGGGGCTTCTGGGGAGCAGGGCTGTGGCCTCCTTCCGCATCAACCTGTGCTTCTCCTCCAGAGAGCTCTGACTCCTGGGGGCCCAGGAATTTTCCACCCCCTCACCCCACTTCCCTGTGCTTAGCCTGTCTCGCAGAGGGAGGCCACCTGACCCTTTGACTTAATGACGAATGCTCCAGAGATGGGGTTGGCTGGCTACACCAGAGGCTGTGCCCTGGGCCAGGGGTCAGACGTCCCCACACTGGATCCGTACTTGGTTCTCTCAGTCACAGCCACAGCAATATCACATCGTCCTGGTTAGGACTGCAAGGCTCTCTCCCTGGAAATGTTCTGTCTCACTCTTCCCAGCAACCCACGGTCTCAGGCCTGTTCTTCCCACGTGAGACGGCAGAACTGAGGCTCAGAGAGTGTGACTCGCTTGTTCAAGGCTACAAAGCTCAGTGGCAAGTCATGCTTGTTGAGTCCAGACACTCCTTTTCATTACCGATACTGTAGGACTGGCAAGGGGGACCTTGCCCAGACCCCTACTGGGTGGGAGGGAACACCATTTCCTTTGGGTTTTCCATAAGTCCTGGTTCTTGGCTGTGGAAAGCATATCCGTCTATCTTGGATTTCCTTGTGACATTATTCTTTCACATGTTCATTTCGTAAATATATATTGAGTGTCGGCGCAGCACAAAGCACTGTGGAAGGGTCAGCGGGAAACACAGATACGAGTAGACGTGAGAATGGAGAGGCTGTGGCCAGAGTCGGCCGTGCCTGTGACAGGGTTCAGAGCTCAGCTGGGGACAGGGTCAGAACTCTCAGGGGGCTTGGGACATTGAGGAAGTATAGTGACCTCTCATGGACAGAATGAGTCACTTTGTCCTTCTCAGCTGAAGAGAAAACTTAGTGGCATCTAGAACCTTAAAGCTTTGTGGGCAGTTTATCCAGAGTGCCGTGGGGTGGGGAGGGGTTGGGAAAGAAAGAAAGAAAGGGAGGGTGGAGAGAGAGAGAGAGAGAGAGAGAGAGAGAGAGAGAGAGAGAGAAAATATTGAATAACTCCCCCAGCCCCCATTGTAGTAGGAAATTTTCAGGCTTCCAGTATACTCAGGAAGAAGTCTCCACGGAGTGCTAACATGCTTTTAACAACTTGGAACAGACTGTTTCCTATCTGGGAGGGGCTGATCTCCTTTTAACACCTAAGGCTCAGCCTGCCCTGGAGACATATTCCAAACCTCTCAGTCCGAGCCCGTGAGCCCTACAGCACCGATTTTGTCTCAGCATACAGAGCCCTGGGCGAAAGCTCTGAATCTGTCACCAAAACCCTGGCAGGACCTGCAAGTTAATACAAGCAAATATGTGAGGAGAGACTGGGTTGAGGAGCTCCTGGGCTCAGAAGCAGTAAGGAGACAAGAATAACCTACTTCTCACTTCCGGGCCTCAGTCTTCTCTTCTCTAAAATGGGAGGGCAAAGAGAAGGATTGAGTTACTTTATCTCTAAGGTCCCTTCCAGCTCTGGTCTCCACTCACTCCTTGTCTCACTGGACTCTGAATAGCCGGGGGAGTATAGGTGTAGTCCTTGTTTCCCATTTTCCTTGATGTTTCTATCTACTCTCTTCTTTGTTCTGCAAAAGACCCTGCGAGCTATGTTTCCCATGTAGGGGTGATAGGGGTAAGGGAAAGAACTTTTATTCCCACTGTCCAGTTGCAAAACCAGGTTGGTTTCCCACTATACCTTGCAGCTCCTTGCCCAGCGGCTGTGTGTGGTGCTAGGGTGCTGGCCACGCTGCCTCTGTTCTCCGCCGGGCTCCCTCAGCACCAGTGTGAAGCATCCAGAAAGCAGGCGCCTGCCCAGAGACTCTGTGTCTTAGTCTCAGTCTGGCCAAGCATTAGGCCCCAGAGGGTTTTCATTTAGGTGCGCGTTGATTTGCAAATGGGCCTGAGGTCCAGGCTTCTACAAGAGCTGCATCCCGACAGAAGGAAAGTTAGACCAGGCCCCTGGTCTGTTTCCAGCCGCCCTCCTCTTTGCACTGGGCACACCAGCCATCCTTGTGACGTCTCCTTCCTCCGAAGGTCAGCACGCCTGCCCCTCCCCCACTTTGGTTCTGCCATCCCCTTGGTCTAGGAGCCCCCTTCCCCCTCATGCCTGCTGGGAAACTCCTGTTGCCTTTTCAAGTGCGGTTCAAAAGTCAGCTTCTTCTGACCTTTGGCCGAATGAGTTGCCAAGTTGCTCACTCATCAGCGCATTTTGCCCTTTGGGAATTCACCCCCTTACCCGCTGCCTGGCGCTAGACAAGGGCTGTCTTTGCACGTTTCCAGTTTTACAACTTGTGCACTCTGTCTTGACCCCTGCTAGGCAGGCGAGTCTTTCTCTAAGACAAGGTCACAGCCTGACCACGGTCCGCTCAGAGGTATGTGACAGCAAGTTCTCCAGTCACATTTCCCCTCAGAATCTGTGTCTTCTCATTTCCATGTTCTTGCATAGAAATCCAGTGTTTTATCTTTAAAAAAGAAAAACGTGAACACCTATTTTGTTTAGTGTCAGAATGGCTCCCAAGCTCACTCTTGGTTTTCAGCCCTTTGTGTTAATTCATGCAGGTTCTGAACTAGTAAAATAGTGTGCTGGGCAGTGTTCTAGTCCCCAGGGCCTGGCCCACAGTAGATGCTTGGTATGGTCCTCTCTTGGGATCTACAGGGCCACTGAGGCTGTGCATGTCCCGACACATGTTCAGACCTTCTCCACCGAGAGTGGAAAATCAGTTGCACGGTCTAGACAGGAAAATCTGGTGGTGTAGACACATTTGGAAGCTAATGCTGTGTTATGAAGCAGCCCACGCCCTGCTTCCCTCACTCTGGGCCTGGGAGCTTGCTCTGTGTAGCAGAGCGCCTCTACCCTGCCACGTGCTGTCTACCGCCTTTGCAGCCTTTTGGTTGTAAAAAGCGTGTGTTTGGCACTCTTTAGACAGTGAGCCAGAAGTGGATGTATCCACCCCATAAATCTCGTAAAGAGTGGCAAATAAAGACTGTGTATCTGGCATCAACATTGTGGACACGGTGGGAAAGCTCCCTTCGTGGTGCTTGGGTGGGCTGCGCACCAGCTTCAGCCCTGTCCCGGGTCCTGGGCTCCAAGCATGGGAGGTGCTATGGTCTGAGCTCATATGTGGAAATCCTAACCCACAAGGTGATAGTGTGGGGAGAGTGGGGCCTTTGGGAAGTGATTAGGTCACAAGGGCCCTGTCCTCATGACGGGATTAGTGTCCTTATAAAAGAGACCCCAGAGAGCTTCCATCATAGGGGACACAGCCAGAAAATGCCATTTGTGAACCAGGAAACAGGCCCTCACCAACACCAGATCTGTCAATACCTGGTCTTAGATTTCTCAGCCTCTAGAACTGTGAGAAATAAATTTATATTGTTTGTAAATTACCCAGTCTATGGTATTTTGTTATGGGAGCCCAAAGGGACTAAGACAGGAGGCATCATTGTCTGGCAGGGACAGGACCCCTGAGGGCCCCAAAGGCAGCAGCCACACCCCCAGGTCAGACCTCAGACTCCCAGTGCTCTCCCACCCTCTTCCTCCCACCAATCCCCAGTCTTCCCGGAGGACTCTCCAAGCCCTGAGAGAACCAGACTCTCCCCAAGCTTCATCTGTTCCTTTAAGAGAAAGGAACATTACTTACCACTGAGCATTAAATGCCTGGGGTATTACAGGGCAAATGCTGGAGGGTAGGAGGTTGTGGACAGCCTGGCACCCCCACAGCCAGGGGAGTGCAGACACTTTTAGGGCTCTCTGGAATGCATGCCAGGGATGGCTCACAGACAAGTGGGTTCCCTGAGAGCAGCCAGTAGGGAAGGCTCCTGGGAAAGGCAAGGCTGGGTGGCGGGTGGGACCTGCTCGGCACGTGGGAATGACAGCTGTGGCCGAGAGGTGACACTCAGAGGCACGGCACTTAATGTTCAGCTTTCTCTAATGAATGGTGAGAGCTAATGCTCATAAGGCACTGTGTGCCAGGCTCTGTCTTAAGCTCTTTAAAGTATATCAACATCTTTAACCTCATAAAACCCAGTAAGGTAGGCAGCGACATCATACCCAATTTATTTAGATGAAGAAATGGAGGCGCAGAGAGGTTGAGGAACCTGCCGGTCACTGGCTAGTGAGTGAATGTGTGTGGTCTGGCTGGGCCCGATACTAACAGCTGGTCCGTATAGCTTTACAGGAACATGCTTAGCAGACAGCACAGTCCCTCTCTGACCCTCCCTGGCCTTGGCCTGGGCCCCAGCCCTCCCTCACCCCATCGTCCATTCTCTCGACCCATCCTCACCCACTGTCCACCCCCCTCTGCTTACTGCCTCCCCAGGACTGGGGGAATTGAAACAAGAGAGGTGAGTAAGTGCAGGACCTGGGCTGGAGGTCAGGGCCCTTGGGTGCTGGCCCTGTTGCTGCCCCTGCTTCTCATGGGGCCTGGCATTCATCTCTTCATCCATCTGTTCCTCCATCCATTGACTCTTTCCAGTCTCCCTGGGCTGGCAGGGAGGGTGGCAGCCTGCGGGCTCTGTGAGGCCAAGGGACATAGTGGCCTGGTCAAGGTCATCTGAAACCACAACAGCCTGACTGAGAGCCTGAACGAAGCCCCAGAAAGGGCCAGACGCAGGTACAGAGGGGCTGGAGCTAGTTAGACAGTAGATGGCAAAGTAGACATGAGCCACCAGAGATAGGGTCCCCAGAGAGGGTGGGAGTAGCACTGCTGTGACCCGTTGTGGGCTGCAGGCTGCTCTCCTCCTGATGGGTGTTTTGGGCTGACATAGCACACATGGCCCATCCTGACCATGGAGCTGCCCTGCCTTCCAAGAGCCCGCAGTCCAATAGCTCATGTGTTCACCCAGGGGCAGAGGCGGGATGACTTGGAGCACAGCAGTGCACAGAGGCACAGGCACCTGTTAGAGAAGCCCCTGATCACTGCAGAAGCCATTTGGCCTTTGTACCAGGACCCAGGACTGGTGCAGAGAGCTAGTGACTTTCAGGGGGCCGGGAGGAACGGATGAACATGATGAAGAAGGAGCATTGGAACGGAGGTGCGAGGACCAGGATCTTGAGCAGGCTTTGCCTCTAACCAGCTTGAGACGAAAGGGAGCCACTGCCGTCTCCCAGCCTCACTGTTCCTGTCTGCGAAGTGGGCAGGACCAGCCCCCTCTGGCACATCTTCCCACCTGTCCCTACCATCTCCGGCTCCAGGTGTCTGAGCAGCAAGTGTGAGCCCTGCAGAAACCAGCCTGCCCAGATGAGAGGGCGCTGCTCCCTGGACATCCACGCATGCATTCGGGGCTCCGAGTCATTCTATTCAGCAGCCATCCAGTGTGTGCTGGGGATGGGGTGGGGGGTGTTTTCTTTAAACAACAATGTAATTTTCTTGGAAGTGAATGAATTTCCTTGCTGGCTCCGAGCCCACTTGCCTCTTATCAGATTTCCAACCCGCATTTGGGTCTGGTCCCGGTTAGTGCAGGGATAGAGGGAGGAGCCACTCCGATGGGCAGGGGGCTAGAGCTTCTGGGTCCTGTGCATTTCACCCGCCCCACTCTCCTGCTCCTGCCACCTCTCTAGCTTCATCCCTAGTAACTCTCAGCCTCTTACTATAATACTTGTGTGTCCTTGGGCAAGCGACTGTACCTCAGCTTCCTGAACTGTAAAATGGGAATGATACCATCTACCTCCTAGGCTTGTTTGTGTGGGAAGAGTTAACACATGCAAAGCACCTAGAATACAGCCTGGCACATAGAAAACAAAATATAAAATATATACACGTAGCTATCATTACTATTGCAGCTGTGGTTATTCTCATGCTGTGTGCTCTAACCCTAAGGAGCATCCCTGCAGTCCTGACACTGTATAAAATTCCAAGCCTCCACGTTGTTCACATGCTACTCTCTCTGCCTAAATGCCTTCCTTGTCTGAGCTGCCTGGAGAATCCCTACGCATCCTTCAAGGTTGAGCTCAAGTTGATCTGTCCTCCCTGACACACAAAGTGGGAGAGTCGGACGTGTCCCAGGTGGGGCTTCCTGCTGCACTTTGTTCGCATTTAACATAGGTTGCACTGTCTCGTGATTCATCTCCTTGCATGTCTGTCTCCTACGCTAGGCCCTGAGCCATTTGAGGGCAGGGACCATAACTTATTCATCCTTGCAATCTAACATGAGCACAAGACCTGGGGCAGGGGATGTGAGCACTGCGTGTTTCTCCCCCGAAGTGTGTGCTGGAAGACAGGAGACACATGAGCACGTGGTGATGACACCATAGTAGAGAGATAGACAGACATAGGTGAGTACCCAGGAGAGGGGTTCATTCTGATTGAACTGGGGGAGAGGGGAGTTGGGTATTGAGGAAGATGAGGTGAGTGTGTGAGCTTTCAGCTGGCTATGAAAATGCTTTACAGGTGTAAATTGTTCTGCAAATACCACCAGTACAGAATTCCCACTGGTTTTCTCTGTGTAATGCATGGACATCATCATGCTGTGTTGTTTGTTGCCATCAAAGCTGGGTTCAGGTCTGCATCTCTGGTGGGAAGTGCTCCATCCGGCGACCCCTGAGGCTTTTCCCTAGCACCCGTCCCTACCTTACGCTGACATGAAGGCCTGCTTCTTCTTTGCGGTTCCAGGTGGGATGGGAATACTAGAGACACCAGCTCACATATTGGTTAGTGAAATGTTTACCTGCAGGTTTCCTGGCAAAGGAAAGTTAGGCAAAGGCAATCATCATTCAAGGTGAGAAATGGGGATCTTTAGTCCCCATTTCTTGGGACACTGGGTGTGCCAGTTACCACCACCTGCTCAAATTACTATGTGATTTCCTGATTGGACACTGGCTATACCCTGGGGCTCCCACTTTCTTGTTGGTCTGGTGGGTTAGCCCTGCAGAGAGCCTCCCCTTCCACAGCCCCTGCACCCCCTTCCCTAGTGCGGCTGCTAGAACCCAGCTCTGGCTGCCCGCATGACCTCCAAGTGTTCTTTGGTTGTGATTTGCCTTGATTTCCCAAACCATGTGTAATTGGGAGAGAATGTGTGCCATGTGTTTCTGATTGAACTCTCCTGTGCTCAAAGGCAAAGTGATTGTGAGCAATATCTGATGGCTTTTGAGCCTCAGAAATACGTTCTTCAAGCCTTCTTTCCCTGCCCTCTCCCTTGACGAAGAGGAAGCAGCTGTGGCCAAGAATTGGTCAACTCCACAGGCCCAAGACTTGGCAAAGCAGCCTTGCCTCCCCTTGGTGGATCTCTGAGCCAAAGAGGCTGCAGACACCCATGATGGAGACTAGGGTGCTCTTCGGGGAAGGTACAAACCACCACAGCATCACCTTGTCTTGGGGACCCCAGTGGCACACACTTGCTCAAACAGATGACACACCTGGTCTTGGCTGACTGATTTGGTGGCTATGATGAGTTTAATTTGCAGCACATGAGAGACCTATTGCTAGAAATAAAAAGATATTTTGATTTGTTTAATGTTCAACAAGTCTTGGCCGGTATGGTATCTCACGCCTGTGATCCTAGCACTCTGGGAGGCGGGGGTGGGATTGCTTGAGGCCAGGAGTTGGAGACTAGCCTGAGCAAGGGCAAGACCCCATCTCTACAAAAAATAGAAAAATTGGCTGGGCGTGGTAGTGCACACCTGTAGTCCCAGCTACTCAGGAGGCTGAGGCAGGAAGATCACTTGAGCCCAGGAATTTGAGGTTGCAGTGAGCTACGATGACACCACTGCACTCTAGCTGGGGTGACAGAGCAAGACTCTGTCTCAAAAAAAAAAAAAAAGAAAGAAAAGAAAAGAAAAAAAGTCTTGAGACTTTTCCTTTACTTTCTCCTGCTAATCATAGCAATATCTGTCCATTCATTTAGTAGAACCAACTCACTATGAATGAATATGAATAAATATAAGACAGTTCCTGTCCTTGAAGTGGGAGAAATGGACACTTTAAGAAACAAGTCCACAATGTGGATTCCTGTGGGGGAAGCACAGATGGAGGATGAGCCTAATTCACTTGGGGGAAGGAGGGAGGGAGGAGAGAAGAAGGGACCAATCAGGGGACCTTCCCAGGGGCACAAACCTTTCCCTGACTGCAGTATGATGCTCAGGGACAGAAGCAAGAGTGATACCCAAGAAGAAAGGATGATTGGGATTAAGAGTCTCCAGTTTGCCAACAAATGAGGACAGACATCTCAATTTTTGCAAAAATGACTGAGGACATCTGGCAAGCTGGGGCAGGTGAGGTCTCATGGTTTAAAGCCCCCATCTGCTTCTGAGCTGATTGCAGTTGAGCAGAGTGCTGTCCCCCCAATCTGGACCGTGCTTTAGAGTTTACAGAGTCTGCTTTAGAGTTTACAGAGTCTGCTGACCTCAGTTTTTCTTCCCTCTGTCCTTTCTTCCTTCATTCACAAGTGTTTCCTGAGCACCAGCTGCCAGGCGATGTGTTGGGCTCTGGGAATGGTGATATCCAGTATCAGCACAGGCTTTGGCTTCATCAAGTGTCCAGTTCAGGAATTCACGTTATTTTAAATTGAAGAATGATACTGTCCCTCTAGACACCAAATGCCAGTGGCTCTCGGGGTCGCTGGGTTGCTCCACGTTGGTGTTTTCTGTAAAATAGTTTCCTTTTCTCCATTTCACATTGGAAGGAATTCGAGAGAAAGAAACAAGGAGATGGTGTTTTCTTGGTAATCTGGTTCACGTCCTGCCCGTTTCTGACAAAAGCATCTCCTCTTCCTGCCCTTGGGGTACTAAAGGAAGTGCAAACTCCATTTCAGTCCTCAAAATTGGAGCTTCCCAAGCATTTTACCCCCGATAAAGCATCAGTTTCAATGGTTCATCTCCAAAATTTTTGTTATTGATTCAAGCCACGTTTTGCATTTCTCTGTTGGTTGCTAAAACGGCACATTTCACATTTGCTTTTTTTTTTTAAGCCCATTTCTCATTGTTTCCCACATATTTCCAGTGAATGAAGAGATTAGTGAGTACATCTTTTTTTTTCTCTCATAAAGGATGAAAGTTAAACATCCTGTTCTGACTGCAGAGAAACTTCAAGGTTTCTGGAATCCATTAAAACCCAAAATGTCACAAGAAAGTTATTCTGGAGCCTGCAAAAACACAATTTTACACTTCTGATGTCCATTGGGCATGTTTGCCTGTCCTTGGAAGGGATCACCATTTTCTTTCTTCACTCCCTCTGTCCTTCTCTCCTTCCTTCCAGAAAAATGGAAGGAAGCCAATGCATGTAACGCTAAGTACTTGCAAACATTATCTTATTTAATCGTCGCAACAGCCCCTTCTGAAGCTCCGAGAAGCTAACTTGACCCAGGTCGCCCAGCCAGGCAGCGGCAGATGCAGCCTTCACCTTGTTGCATCTTTATCCCTTTGCCCCCTTCCTCCCACCGGCAACTCCTAGTTTCACATCCTCGTGCCACACCATGTTTTCCTTACTTGGTAGAAAAAGATATAGCTATGGAAGCCCGGAGGTTGGTGTAAAATCCAGAAAAGGACCAAAAATTTCGCCTTCCTCTCGGCTAAAGACCATGTTTTTTCGTTTCTAAGCAGATGTGCCACTGCAAATCTTACAGCCAAGAATGATTTCAGAGCATCTGGGTCCACACTCCAGGGCAGCACTGTAAACGCAGTTGTCATTACACATTTTGCTTCCTCGCAGGAGACAGGCAGGTGGCTCCGAAGTCTGACTGTATGGCTGAGTGTAGGGCAATCTCCTCTTGCCAGCTGGAGAGGGGTGGATTGGCTGTGACGGGCTAAGAACGAGGGTCTAGCTGGCTGCAGCTTTGCAGTCAGATCCGGGCCTTTGAAATCCGCTAATAGCCCATTCCTGGACGTCGAGGCCCCCGAGGCCTTTTAGCCTGCCTTCATTTGGATGCTTGTTAGAAAGTCAGGGAATAACAGGTTTGGACGAGACGGGTGGGAAGGAGAGGAGTCCGAGCGGGAGTGCAACCACTGAATTGCATCACAGGCGCAGCCAAGTTCTACAACATGGGGGGAACGCAGCCAAGGGGCCTCCACTGGCTTATCCTTCACCCTCATTCCAGCACGTGCCTTGGGAATTTTCCAGGACTCTGCTAGACTAGGAAGGGTTTGGGAGGTCTGTGCTGGTGATAGTGGGGTTGGCAAACAGGGAGCGCTCTCCTGGCTGGGCCACTCACGGGTTCAGAGCATCAAGGAAACTGAGCCAGTGTCTGTCCTTCCAGAGCATGCACCCTCACCCCGGGGAAGCAGGCGGGATGGGGCTTCCTTTTGGGCTCGCAGTGCTCCCTTGAAGGAGGGGTTGGAAGTAGAGAAATGTTTAAGATGCCCCAAGTCAAATTACATCTCTTGAGCCTTCTCTGATCTCCTAGGAATTAAAGGCTCCCCTTTGGGACTTAAACAGAAATTTGTTCTCTTTGCTCTGGATAGTCTTATCCAGCCATGAACTGAGATGGCCTGTGTCTGCCTCCCTCGGACCGTGACTTCCAAGGGACAGAGCACCTTAGACACTGATGTTAGAACTTGGGTCTGCACATAGTCCTGCTCGTTTCTGCTGTTCTCTCTGTCAAGGCTGATCTGCCAGATTGGGAACTGCCCAGCACATGGACGGGGCTCACCTTCCTGTTTATGCACAGGGCACAGCACAGCGTCAGTGCAAATGAGCTCCTTGACCCATGACGATGATTGACAATAGTCATAGTAAAATAATGACTTCGGTACTCCTCTTGGCCCTTTATGTTCAGACCTCGTTCAACTGTTCGTCCTTAAAGCACTCCTTAGTATCTCCCTGTGCAGATGAGGCTGGAGTGCAGAGGAACAGAGAAACCTGCCTGGGTAACAGCTAATAAGTGGAAAGTTGAAATGCGAACCCAGGCTCGACTGATTCCAAATCCGCTGTGTGCACAGTGACATCCTTCTGCCCCCAGAAGTGCCTGCCACTCTCACTAGTCTGCACGTTTGCCTCAGAGCAGTGGTCTGGTCTGAATTATCACCAGCATCCGAAGGAAGTGACAAGCGCCCAGGATGCAAGGCGGGACGGCTGTTAGAAACCAGCAGGTCTAAACTCTTCATTTTACAAATGAGAAAATGAGGCTCAGAGAGAGGATGGGAACCAGATCTGGGCAGAGAATCCAGTGTCTTGACTTTTCTTCAGAATTTCCACAACTATATTTCCTGGAGTCTCCGGGACAACTGCTCATGCTATGAATGAAGTTTTATTCTTCTCCAGAAAGGTGAACCATCAAATGTCTAACAAAATTTCACTAGTTAAACCTTCGATGAAACTGTCACAAGCATTAGTTGACCAAGTAAATGAAAGAGTCTACCAGCAGGTCCCTTATCCCAGAATTTGGGTGGAAATTCAGACCCTATAAGTCCCGATGATGAGGAGGGAGGCCGATAGGTCAGCTTGTAGGAAAAGAGGTAGCGAGCAGAGGAAACACTGGCAGGGGTGGGCAGACCACCAGCGAGGAGGAAACCGGGCCTCGTTGTTTCCCACTCCTGGCTTCCTGATCCCAGCTGCAGGCCAAGTGGGTGCGGAAGCCTGGGCCCAACTGTGATGCTGAGGGCAGAAATGGACGGAGACCTCCAGAGGAGTGTTGCTCAAGAGCAGTGAGCCGACGGCTAGGCCCAGTGCCCAGCTCTGGGGGAGGACCGCCTTGCAACTGCCCTCCCACCAGCGGTCAGATCTTCTTGCAAACCCCCACCTGCCTCCCTGGAAGATCACCTGCTCCACCCCGAACCCCGTGGTCTGAGAGCAGCAGAGGCTAAGGCCAGGGATCAGCTTGAGGTGGGGTGCCTACAGCAGAGGGCTGTGGGAGTCACTGAGCCTCAATCATCCACCCAACCCATGGAGGGGAGAAGGACAAGGATTCCAGGCAGTACCTTGTTTTGAGGCAGTAGGGCTCCCCTCTACTACCACCCACGGCCAGAGCAGTGTCCCTGCCTAGACCACCTCGGCATGTTGGTGGGCAGCCCCTCCCCAGAGCCATGTGGATTTTAGGCAGGGTCCCAGGAGGCCTGATGCAGGAGAGGGAGAAGTCAACCCAAGAGGAAAACCCAGCCAGGCACCGTCTGTTCCTACTAGCAACCTGAGGCTGCTTCACACCACTCTGGAAAAAGGCCACAGAGACCACAAGGAGGAGCTTTTTGAGAAAATCATGTAATTTTCCTTAGGGCAGACCAGGGTTTCTGAACCTCGACACTATTGACTTTTTTTTTCAGACTTTATTTTTTCAGAGCAGTTTTAGATCACAGCAAAATTGAGGGGAAGGTACAGAGATTTCCCATAAACTCCCTGCCCCCACACATGCATAGCTGCCCATTTCAACATCCCCCACCAGCGTGGTATATTTGTTATAATTGATGAACCTACGCTGACACGTCATTATCACCCGAAGTCCGTAGTTTGCATTCGAGTCACTCTTGGTGTTGTGCATTCTCTGGGTTTAGACAAATGGTGGACACATATCCTCTGTTACAGTATCACACAGAGTGGTTTCACTGCCCTAAAATTCATCATCTTCACTTGTCCATCCCTCCCCTCAACCCCTGGCAACTATTGATCTTGTTACTGTCTCCATAGTTTTGCCTTTTCCAGAATGTCATAGTTGGAATCATACAGTATGTAACCTCCTCAGATTGACTTCTTTCATTTAGAAATATGCATTTAAGTTTCCTGTATTTTCATGTCTTGATAGCCCATTTCTTTTTAGTGCTAAATAGTATTCCATTGTCTGGAGGTACCACCGTTTATTTATTCATTCACCTACTGAAGGACATCTTGGTTGCTTCCAAGTTTGGGTAATTATGAATAAAGCTGCTATAAATATCCATGTACAGGTTTTTGTGTGGACTTAAGTTTTCAACTCCTTTGAGTGAATACCAAGGAATATGATTGGTGGATCATATAGTAAGAGTATGTTTACTTTTGTAAGAAACCACCAAACTGTCTTCCAAATTGGCTGTACAAGATTGCAGTCCCACAAGCGATGAATGAGAGAGTTCTTGCTGAGAGTTCCTCACCAGCATTTGGTGTTGTCAACATTCTGGGTTTTGGCCCTTCTGATGGTTACATAGTGATACCTCATTATCATTATAATTTGCATTTCCCTGATGACATACGATGTGTCGCATATTTTTATATACTTATTTGCCATCTATATGTTCTTTGGCGAGTTGTCTATTACAGTCTTTGACCCATTTTTTAATCAGGTTGTTTTCTTATTGTTGAGTTTTAAGGGTTTTTTTATATTTTACATAACTGATTTTTATCAGATATATCTTTTGCAAATATTTTCTCCTAGTCTGTGGCTTATCTTTTCATTCTCTTAACAGTGTCCTTCACAGAATAGAAATTTTTAATTTTAATGAAGTTCAGCTTATCAATTCTTTCTTTCATTGATCATGCCTTTGGTGTGCTTTCTTAAAAAGTCATCATTAAACCAAATGCCGTCTAGATTTTCTCCTATGTTATCTTCTAGGAGTTTTATATTTTGCATTTAGGTCTGTGATCCATTTTGAATTAATATTTGTGAAGGATCTAAGGTCTGCTTAGATTCTTTTATTTATTTATTTATTTTGCATGTGAATGACCATTTGTTCTAGTACCATTTGTTGAAAAGACTGTCGTTGGTCCATTGTATTGCCTTGACCCTGTTGTCAAAGATCAGTTGACTATATTTATCTGAATTTATTTCTAGGCTCTCTATTCTGTTCCATTTCATCTGTTTGTTCTTTTACCAATACTACAGTGTTTAGATTACTATAGTTTTTTAGTAAGTCTTGAAGTTGGCTAGTGTCATTCCTCCAACTTGTTCTTCTCCTTCAATATTGTGTTCACTATTCTGTCTTTGGCCTCTCCACATAAACTTCAGAATCACTTTGTGAATATTCACAAAATAACTCATTTGGATTTCGATTGAGATTGCATTGAATCTATAGATCGAGTTGAGAAGACCTGACATCTTGATGACATTAAGCCTTCTTATCCATGAACATGAACTATCTCTCCATTTATTTAGTTCTTTGATTTCTTCATAAGAGTTTTGTAGTTTTTCTCATATATATCTTGTGCATATTTTGTTAGATTTATGCCTAAGTATTCCAATTTTTTGATGTTAATATAAATGGTACTATGTTTTTAATTTCAAATTCCACTTTTGCATTGTTGGTATATAGGAAGGGGACTGACTTTTATATATTGATCATGTAGCCTGCAAACTTGCTATAGTCGTTTGTTAGTTCCAGTAGTTGTTTTGGTCAGTTCTTTCAGATGTTCCACTTAGATAATCACATCATCTGCAAAGAAAAAGTTTTATTTCTTAATTCACAATGAGTCCCCTTTTTTTTTTAATATTCTTGTCTTAATTGTGTTAGCTAGGACTTCTAGTACTATGTTGAAAAGACATGGTGAGAGAGGATGTCTTGCCTTGTTTCTCATTAGGAAAGCTTCTAGTTTCTTACTAGTAAATGTGATGTTAGCTGTAGGTTTTTTGTAGATATTCTTTATCGACTTGAGGAAGTTCCCCCTCTATCCCTAGTTTACTGAGAACTTTTATCATGAATGGGTAGAGTGTCAGATACTTTTTCTACATCTATTGACATGACTATTTGATTTTTTTTCTTCTTTAGTCTGTTGAAGTGATGTATTAATTGCTTTTTGAGTATTGACCTAACTTTGCATACCTGAGATAAAGTCCAGTTGGTCATAGAATATAATTCTTTTTATATATCATGGGATTCAATTTGTTAATATTTTGTTGAAGATTTTTGCATCTATGTTCATGAGCAATATTGGCGTGTAGTTTTGTTTTCTTTTAATGCCTTTGTCTGATTGGAGTATTAGGGTGAGGCTGGCGTCATAGAATGAGTTAGGAAGTATTCCCTCTGCTTCTATTTTCTGAAAAAGATTTAGAGAATTGGTATAATCTCTTCCCTAAATGTTTGGTTGAATTCACACCATCAGGGCCTGGTTGTTTTTGTTTTGGAAGATTGTTAATTATTGATCCAATTTCTTTAGTAGTTATAGGCCTATTCAGATTGTCTATTTTTTCTTGTATGAGTTTTGGCAGATTGTGTCTTTTGAGGAATTGGTCCATTTCAACTGAGTTATCAAACTTGTGGGCATAGAGTGTTCATTGTATTCCCATATTATCCTTTTACTGTCCATGGCATCTGTAGTGATGCCCCCTCCTTCATTTCTGATATCAATAATCTGTGTCCTCTTACTATTGACATTTTAGGATGGCTAATTCATTGTTTGGGGGGGCTGTCTTATGCATTGTAGGATGTTATACATCATTCCTGGCCTCTACCCACTAGATGCCAGTAACAGCAACTCCCCCTGATTTGTGACAACCAAAAATGCCTCCTAGACATTGCTGAATGTCTCCTAAGGGGTGAGGAGTGGCAAAATCACCCCCAGATTGAGAACCACTGTTGTAGATCAAATAATTTAAAATCTGGAAAGGATCATCAAGGTCACCTAAGCCAGAGCAGGTGTAGTCCTGCTTCACCTGGGAACCAGCAACTATCACTGGGCCTCATCTCCTGCCCTGTAGCATGGAAGGGTTGGAAGGGAAAAATTCCATTGGTCTATGGGCTCCTGTCTTAGTCAATTTTGTGTTGATATAACAGAATACCTGAGACTGGGTAATTTATAAAGAAAGAGGTTCATTTGGCTCACAGTTCTGCAGGCTGAGAAGTTCAAGGGCATGGCACTAGCTTCTGGCAAGGGCTTCTGTGCTTCATCATAACATGGTGGAAGGTCAAAGGGAAAGCAGGCATGTGCAAAAAGGTACCAAACAGGAGGAAGAACCTCACTTTATAGCAACCCTTTCCCATGGGAACTAATCCATTCCCGTGAGAGCAAGAGCTCACTACTTCAAGAATGACACCTTTGTGTTTATGAGGCATCTGCCCCCGTGATCCACACACCTCTGACTAAACCCCACGTCACAACACTGCTGCACTGGCAATTAAACTTCAGCATGAATTTTGTGACGACAAACCACATCCGAATCATAGTAGACACTCGTTTTACTAAACTCTGGGGTCCAGAGGCTAAAAGTGAGGTGCCTGCTGTCATTCAGGAATCCAGGACTCACTCTGGTCTTCATGTCATTTGTAACAGGGATTTGGCAGCTGGGGCCATTTTCCAAACAGACTCAAGCTGCTGGCTAGTCTGTAAGGCGTATTTTCTGGGTGCCTGCCCAGCCCTGTGCCAGGAGGCACTCATTAGGAGACAAAGGGAAAGAGGAGACGGGATGTTCAGGTAGCTCCAACCCACACAGATCACAGTGCTGGCTGCACACGCAGGGCGGGCTCATGCAGTCGTGGTAGCTATAGAAGTGCGAGTGTGTATTATTGACTGGATGGAAAAGACTTCTTGGAGAAAGCAGGCTTAAGCTGATCCTTTGGGAATTTGAAGGAGAATTTTAAGAGAGGGAAACAGTAAGAGTGAAGGAGTGGAGGTAGCGATCTGAGTGCGTTCAGATTGACGAGCATTTGGCTCTCTGGGAGAATGAAAGCCCCGGGACATGAAGGACCAGTGCCTGCGCTGTCCACAGTCACAGCCCCAGCACCTGCACTGCGTCCGGCACCAGGCAGGCGCTCAAGGTAATGCAGTCTGGCCAGGCAGATTCGCGTCTCGGTGACACTACGTCTCCAGCTGGGTGACCTCGGGCATAATACTTCACCTCCCTGAGCTTCCTCTCGTATCTGTCGACAGGACTAACAGGGTTGTGGTGAGGGCTAAGTGAGCTCATGGGTCTGAAGCTTTGGTTAACCATGAAGAGTTGCCCAACATGAGGAATGATCATTATCATACCACAGAGACTGAGCTCAGCACTGCGAGAGCACTGCCAAGGCTGCAAGGCTGAGGACTTCACGCTCACGGGGCAGCTGGGCAGAGCCTCATGGGATTGGTCTGATTCGGGCACGTGGAGGTGGAGGAATGGGGGCGTGATGACTGCCTCTCTCCTTAGTGAGCAGCTGAGGCAGGCCTGCGCCCGGGCTCTGCCTGCAGGCCTGCTGGCGCACGCAGAAGCCTCTCCCGACCCCAGGGCCAGGCCATAAAGGGGCCGCTGCAGCAAGACTCCTAATTCCGTGGCCAGAGCTCTGCAAGTCAAAACTAAGGCAGGTCACGCCCAGGGCTGCATGAACCTATTCTCAGATGCAGTTGTTGGGAAGAGGTATACGTGGAGGGTGGGGTGGGCAGGGTTGTGGGGCTGATTCTGGGTGCAAGGCTGGGGTCTGACTGGAGCTCAGATGGGCCAGCAGGGCTGGGCAGGTCCTGTTTAGCCCCATCCATTTGCCAGCCAGTGTGTGGCTGGTGCTGGGTGACCACCAAGACCGCAGCATTGGCAGTGGGAGAGCAGAGGTGGGCTGGGCAGGCCAGATGGGTTAGAGAGGGCAGGAGAAGGAAAAACAAAGGAAGGATGGGGAAGCCAAAGCTCAGTCCCGCAAAGCTGTGGTCTGCTGGAATGACGCACCATGCTGGTCTCAAGAGGGGCAGCTTCGTGTCTGCAGAAGATGGTGTACTTCCAGCAGGTGCACCTCTGTCCTTGCCAGCTGAGCAGAGGCCACAGCTTGCTTGGCTGCAAAGACCACCTGTCTCCCTGCAGGCTCAAAGACCAGGGTGTGAACAAGTGTATATGTGTGGAGAAGGGTGGGAATTGTGGCTGCCTTTGGTTTAGGGAGCAGACAAGTTTGCCATCCTGATGAAGCCACAGTCCCCATGCCAAGACAGGAGCTCTCCACTTACGCCCAGACACCCCACCAGTCCCTTGCCAGGCTCTCAGCCTGAGGGCTTTCTCTGGGGGTGTCTGCAGGCTCAGCCACTCTAGGAGGACAAAGGCCTCTTCCCGCCTGCAGGTGTCTGGAAGAGGCTGCAGCCCTGGCTGTCCACCGCTGTTCGGGATGGGGCAGAGCAAAGGCATTGTGGCTTCAGGGACAAGGCGGTCATGTTTGAGTCCTGCTCTGCGCTTAATAGCTATGCAAACCTTGGAAGCCGCTGCCCTTATGTAGACTATAATAAAAGTCATATGAATGTGGTTTCTCTCTTTCCTTCTCAAAATATCATACTGTTCTGTACTCACCCATTTCAGAGGACACTTGACGATGGGTGACTGAAACCACTGAAAGAGAAACCACGGATAAGGTGGTTTTGTATTAAGGTGGAACTTCTGTAGTAAATGAGATGCAAGGTGCTTGGCGCAGTGCCTGGCACACAGACATTACTAGCGGTTGTTACCACTTACTGAGCATTTACTGTGCGTCAAAACAATGCTAAGAAAGGTAAGGACCAGTGACTACGTCCAGGGAGCTGACCACCTAGAGGGAGCAGCAGGACCCAGGGAGAATTCCTTCACTCCCTTACTCCTTCATCCGTCTTAGAGGCCTTCTCTGTGCCCAGCCTGTGCTGGGCCCTGGGACACTGACGTGGATCACTGGGATACCCAGGGACACTGACCTCCCTGTGACTGATGCCCCGGGAGGTCACCTGAAGGGACAGACAGGTGCAGTCAGGCCTCAGGCAGAGTAGTCAGGAGGAATTTGGAGGGACACCCAGAGATAGGTATTGAGAAGGTGCCCTTAACCCATTGTCCATGGATCATGGATGGCTTCCCCGAGGAGCGGTCTATGGCTCAGCACCTGGAAGGATGAGTAGGAAGGAGGTTACCAGGTGAGTACAACGTAGGGCGGGGCCAAAGCAGAGACTGTGGGCTCATTTCACCTGATCCGGGGGCTCCTGCTAAGTCTGCAGGCTAAGAGACAAGAGCTCAGGCAACGCGCTCACTTGGGAGTGGCTCCAGCGTACTAGGGTCCTTAAGGGCCCACGGGCTGAGAGAAGGGGAAGCCATTTCAGGAAAACCCTGGCCATGCACCAGGGATGCCCACTTAGGTGCAGAAGTTTTCTTTATAATGGTCAAGTCCAAAACATGAAGCTGAACTGCAAAGGCTACCTCCCAACAGGCTCAAGGCCAACCAGTGGCTGAGGAAGGCAGTGCTGCTGTGGTCACCAGGCAAGTTGTTGGAACATTGCTGAAGCTGTCAAAAAATCTCCTATTCAGGTCTCCCAGCTGCAGAGGCGCTCTGAGTGACAGCTCCTCGGGCTCATCAGTGGCCAAGAGCCTCTACTGCCTTTTACTTTTCCTTCTCCTATCTTGCCGCCCACCTCTCTACCAGAGGGGCCGGGGCTGCATCATTTATCAAGATAAAATCCATCAAAGTGTCTGGGAAGGAGGAGGAGCATAAAAAGAGTTTGTGGGAGTAATAAATCTCCTTTACCAGAGGTGGTGAGCAAGGAATTCATGCCAGACTGTGCTCTTGAAAAATGAGAGGCTGTGTGTGGACAGTGTGTAACCAGGACATGGGGGTGGGGTATGCAGGAGGGGTGAGGTGGTCCACTCAGACCCTCAGGACATCAAGGTTGGAAAGACTCTCTGTGCTCTGCAGCAGTAGAGCTGGGCCTAGAACCAAGGACTGGGACTCTCAGTCCATCCCAAACTGCCTTCCCAAGGTTGTGGGGATGGTTTTCTAAGCCCAAATGCAGCCTGAATCGAAGAACTGACTGCATTCGTCCACCCAGTCCTCTCGTTGTTCACATGCTCATTGTTCATTTTCACTTCACCGTCTATGCGTTCAATTGCTGGTACTCACTGAGCACCTGAGTGTGCCAAGCACTGTGCCAGCAGCAGGGCAGCAGCGGGTGAGCAGTGTCCATGGCAAGGGAGGCACAGACCCAGAGAAGGGGCAGGAAGCACAATGTCCATGGCAGGGCAGGCAAAGACCCCAGAGAAGAGGCAGGAAGCACTCCACAGTGTGTGGAGGGGGCACCTGGAAGCAGGCAGGGGTCCTGCCAGATGTTCTCCCACCCCCCAGTGGAGAACGCCACAGCCGCTGCTTACAGGGTGGGAGAAATGGGGCTGTCTCAGTGCCACCCATCCAGGCTGAACAGCATTTCGGGGCCCCCCTTTCTTTGAGTCCATTCCACACCCAGAAAGTGGCTTATCCATCCTCCCAGGGAAAAAGTGGCTTCTGTCTTCTCTCCTCCATGAGAGCAGGGTGAAAAAGGCAGGCGCAGGCCTGGGGCGTTGTCCGTCAGCAGGCGTCTTTGTCTGTTCCAGCTGCTCTAACAGAGTAACAGACATTGACTCCTCACAGTTCTGGAAGCTGGGAAGCCCCATAGAAGGTGCCGGCACGCTCAGGCTGGGTGAGGACACTCTTCCTGCTCTGTACGTGGCTGTCTTCTTGCTGTCCCCACGTGGCGGAGAGAGAGATGTAAGCTCTATAGTCTCTTTTCCTATAAGGGCACTAATCCTATCATGAAGGCTCCACCCTCATGACCTAATTACCTCCTAAAGGGCCCATCTCCAATTATCGCCACATTGGGGATGAGGGTTTGAACACAGGAATTTCGAGAGTACACAAACATTCAGGCCATAGCAGTAGATAAATGGATAAATGAATCATACTATATTTATGCAGTGGAGCACTAGACAGTGGTTAGAGTGAACGACCCATGTGTGCCAACATGGGTAAACCTCACTTAGACAATACTGGGTAAAAAGACAGATCATAAAACAATATGTGCAATCTTCTACTTATGCAAATTTAAAACCAGAACAACATTCCATGTTGTTTATGCACACACATGCATGTAATAAAAGAATAAAAATGCAGACAAGGCTGGGCGCGGTGGCTCACGCCTGTAATCCTAGCACTCTAGGAGGCCGAGGCGGGTGGATCGCTCAAGGTCAGGAGTTCGAGACTAGCCTGAGCAAGAGCGAGACCCCGTCTCTAGTACAAATAGAAAGAAATTAATTGGTCAACTAAAAATATATGTAAAAAATTAGCCGGGCATGGTGGCTCATGCCTGTAGTCCCAGCTACTTGGGAGGCTGAGGCAGGAGGATCGCTTGAGTCCCGGAGTTTGAGGTTGCTGTGAGCTAGGCAGACGCCACGGCACTCTAGCCCCGGGCCACAGAGTGAGACTCTGTCTCAAAAAAAAAAAAAAAAATGCAGACAAAATGGATGCACCACAACCTCAAAGGGGAGGGGAGAGGTGGATGGGATCAAGGAGGGGCAAGGGAGCTTCTGATTCTGTGTATTTTATTTCTTTTAAAACATTCGTGAAACAAATATGGTAGAAGCTCAATGTGTGTTAAACCTCAGTGGTAAATATGCAGGTATTTGTTATATTCCTCTGTACTTTTGTGTTTCTTTGAAATACTTCATTTTAAATAAAGATGTTTAAACAAAACCCAGACAGTCTGACTCAAAAACCCAGATGAACCCCAAGCATTAGGGCCTCTGAAGTTCCAACACTGGGCAAGGTACTCTACCCGAACCTTTTCACATTTAGTCTTCCAATGATTCCAAGAAGAAAGCTTATTTCCCTCATTTCACAAACGAGGAATCAGGCTCACAGGTGGCAAGCAACCTGCCCAGTGTCACACAGCTGTTAAGGTGAAGATCTGAGCTTCAGACTCCAGTGCATGTGACTCCAAAGCCACACTCTCTCCCCTACCTCTCATGTTTCTTAATAAAATACACAAGCAGCCTTTCTTTATAAAATACTATAAACTAAAACAAACAAACACCAGACAAAACACAAAGCAGCTCAGGGGTGAGCGGCCAGGGTCTGACCTTCAGTTCTGCCTCTGTGACCCCCTGTCTGTGACCTTTGGAGCACTACCTCCCCTCTCCCAGCTTCTCTTCTGCAGAATGCAAATTGTGATGTCAGTCCCCTGGCAGGGCCTAAAGCACCTTGTTGGTGTCGTTATTACTTGCTAAAGTGCCTTGTGGCACCCTACATTCTGATTTGAGACCCTCACCATCAAATTGCAGAGGACTGTGACTTATTCCAGGCAGTTAGCAGGTGATTCACTTTCACCGATTGGATAAAACATTTCTGCTCCAGTTGTATCTTGATTCTAAGACCTCAAAGAAAGGAAGTCTTAGAAGCATCATCCCCAATACTTTCCCTCCCTGATCAAAACAGAACCAGCATCTCTGGAGTGGAGAGCTCAGCAGAAGGAAGAGAACAGGGG